>PVJO010002510.1:0-10000 GCA_004026905.1 Hystrix cristata | reverse complement strand
ACTAATTTGGCTATATTTGTAAAGATAGTAAACGAGAGAGAAGAGTTTCAAACCAGTCCTGTCTGACTCCAAATCCCATGTTTTTACTTCTTATCTTATACTCTCAATGATATCATTTGCTAAATATCAACTATGTGTCAAAAGTTATGTTAGCTGCTTTATATAGGCAAATACCATTGTCCTCACTTTGGGGGGGATTGGTGGGGATCAAACTTAGGGCCTTGTGACCCCTAGGCAGCAAACTGAACCTCTGGGAGGTTAAATTTCCTACTGTCACACAGCTGGTAATAGGCTGTACTAGAGATTTAACCTGATCAGTTTGGCTGCATACTTTCCACTAAATTTTGGTGTATATATTTCCATTTCCTACTCCTTCCACCCATCACTACATGTCCAGATTCCACCTTCAAGGCTCAGTTAATATCTTACCTTCTCTAGAAGCCTTTCAGGAAAATATCAGCTCATCATTGCACACCTATAGAAATTACTTGTATAATATTCACTTAACTCAATCAAATGGATTTGTATTTCCATCCTCTTCTATGTGTTTTTGTTCTACATCACCAGTCAGCCAATTCAGGAAAGTTGTCCATAGCAGGATCCTCAAGGCAGTGTACATCATGCAAACATATCTTACTTTAAGATTAGTTTCCAGGAGGGGACAAAAATTGTGTCATAATTCTTTGTATTAGCCAAGATGGTTGTATGACTCTTAAGCCCACAAAAAGGCTTAATAAGTAATGTGCTGATTGACTCCAATATACTCTTAGTAGGAAATTTTAAATAATAATAAAAATAATAGCTAACTTCACAAATACATAATGAAGAACATATGCATATGTATGTATATGAATTGATGTATGTATAATTCAATTGTCACAAAACTCAACGATGTAGGAACTATTGTTATCTCTGTTTTACAGAGGAAACTAAAGAACAAAAAATTTAAGTGTCTTGTCCAACTTCACATAGCTAACAAACCGATACAGTTTCACTCCAGAGTCTACGTTCCCTTGAATATTTTACAATTCTATCTTTACTCAATAGATGTTCCAAGACTAAACAATCCTCATTCCTTTAAAAAAATGGTAAAGCTCACACATTATTTCTGCTATACATACCGGCTAGAGGAGAAATGGAAGGAAAAGTCCATCTGCATAGAGCAGAAAGTCTGAGCAGCAGATACAAAACTGCTGGGAAAGTAAGAAAAGACAGTCAAGCTGTATTCCTCTGAAAAAATTAGAGCATGACAAGTATGCCATTTTTGCACAAGTTTCTGTGATTCATAAAGCACGCATGGCAACTTCCTCTCTAACACACCAATTTACACAGCATACCTCAAATGATCAACCATCGTTAGCAAAGAAACAGAAATTCTACACCAGAATCATATAATCCTAAACCAGAAAAATGCAACTACTTCTGGACTGACACCCGCAGCTGTTTAGGGTGTCAGAGAAATGGCCAGATGAAGATACCAGGGGAAAAGCAGAAAACAATGTTGATTTCCACATCTTTTAAGCTTGAGTAGATTGTTGAAAAGTCAGTGAGGGGGAAAAAAGATATATTTCCACATTAAAAAGCAACAAGAAATTCCTAATAATTTAGAGATGGTGTAAAATAAAGATAAGTGATTATTGCTAGACTGTAAATTCACAATTTTTAATTCACAAGGCCTTATCCTACAGATTATTTCTGCTGCTGCTTTAGAGCAGCAGTAATTTGTTGATATCAGTAGTATTAACATCTCCACAAAGTCATTCTCTACAAGTGAAGGTCACAGACAATAATGTCACATTGTTATTTAGGTAGGAAGTGGGGAATCCAGGAGTAAAATCCAAGTGTTCTAAAACACAGCTCTTTTCTTTTTTATCATATGTTTCCTCTTAAAAAAAGAGAAAAACATGAGTTCCTTGTGTTACAAAGGGGAAAACACAACAGTAATTGCAAAACAGATAATAACTGAAGCATTAGAACAACAGAAGTCATCTTTCTGTGGTCATTTAAGAAACCAGCATATCTTCCCCAGTGGAAGTACAATTTCCATCTGCACCGTTCACTAATTTATTCCTCTCCTCCCCAGAACTTGTGCAACAATCATTGTAACATAGTACCAGCACAGTTGTGCCACAGACATATAAAAAGCAAGGTTCATATATTCAGAGAAAATGCCAAAGGAAAAACTGAAAAGAGTCTAGAACACTGAAAACAAAGCAATTTTCCCATACAGTACAGTATGATAATTCTTCAAAGGAAAGTAAAATACTGCATGATTATACATAAGCACTGTGTAGCGTGCTTTTCATATATACATATGTGTGTGTGCTAGAGTCTAAAAATGGAAGAAAAATTTTAAAACGCATTTTTAAATACATAAAGTTTTAAAATGTAACAGTAAAATGTATCTACCACTTGCTATTGTTTCAAAAATCTATGACACAGAGTAAAGGCAATTGCCTGCTTCTAAATTCTATAATTTCCAGGAAAGCAAACATCAATAAGCACATCAACTCTTTCTCAGAACTAACACATATGCCTGTGTACATCTCTGGTCATAGAGACGTCCATAAGCCTTGGCGACTTGCCATTCTAACATATAAACACATGATTCCAGATACACAAATTTCTACCTAGTCCACGTATTATTTTTGTCACTTTTTAAAATTAATTTACTCAGTAAATATGGAGACATGCATGAAACTGTTACAGATTCTGGGGATAAGGTAGTGAATAGGATAAAATCCCTGCCCTAATAATCTTGCATTCTAATTGTAAAATTAAATCACCTCCAAGATTTCTTCCAACGAAAATTCTATGGCTCCACTATTAGCAAAACAGGGTTAAATTGCAAATGTTCCCAATAGAGAGATACTTGGAAGGTCTAAAGGAAAGGGACCACCTTCTAACCGCAGCGTCTAGCAGACTGCATAATGCTTAGGAAAGTTTAAGTGAATGGAGAAAAACTCTGTATTACACATACAGAAATATTCAAGTTGGTTAAATTACCTATGGTTAAATAGATGGTAAACAGTGAATCTAAGAAATATAATCTAACATAGGACTATTTTAGGAATGTTCAATTAATAATTTTGATAAAATGTTAAGATTTTAATTTTTTTACCAAGAACATGTATTGGTACATTGTATGCATAATGATCACATACATAATAATTATTTTGCACCTGTACACAATATATCTTGGTTCCCCCTCTTCACCACCCCTCCCTTTCATTCTCCCACCCTTCCCTATTTATAGCAGGTTTATTTACATTTTTCCATGTTTTCCCTATTCCTTTCTTTTCTTTTTTCCTTCCTTCTCTTCCCTTTCTCTCTTTCTAGTTCTCCTCTCTTTTGAATATTATCTTTCTTTTACCTAATATCTATTATACCTCTTTCTCCTTATTTATACTTACATTTTCTCATATTAGAGAAACAATTCGATGTGTACTCATGAGTGTCTGATTTATTTCACTTAGGAATATGTTCTCGAGGTGCAACCATTTACCTACAAATGTCTCTAGTTTATCCTTTTTATGGCAGAGTAGTACTCCATTGTGTAGAAAAAACACATCTTTTTTTTTACCAAGAACATGTATTGGTATATTGTATACATAATGTTCACATTCATCATGGTTATTTTGTACCTGTACATGATGTATCTTGGTTTTCCTCCCCTTTTCCCCACCCTTCCCTTCTGTTCCCCCTTCCCTATTTACAGCAGGTTTATTTATATTTTCCCATTTTTCCCTTTCCTCTTTCTTTCCTTTTCCCCTTCTTTTCCTCCTTCCCCCTTTCTAGTTCTCCTCTCTTTTCAATATTATCTTCATTTTATATAATATCTATTACACCTATCTGATATATTTACCCTTATGTTTACTCATATCAGAGAAACAATTCGATGTGTACTCATGAGCGTCTGATTTATTTCACATTTAAGAGTATGTTCTCAAGGTACATCCATTTACCTACAAATGTCTCTAGTTTGTCCTTTTTAATGGCACAGTAGTACTCCACTGTGTAGAAAAACCACATCTTCTTTACCCATTCATTAGTTGCTGGGCATTTAGGTTGTTTCCAAGACTTAGCTATTACAAATTGTGTTGCTATAAATATGGTTGTGCACATATCACTGTGCTATGATGCTTTTAATTCTTCTGGGAAGATATCAAGCAGAGGAATAGCTGGGTCAAATGGAACCTCTAGGTGTAGTTTTTTGAGGAATCTCCATACTGATTTTCACAGTGGGAAAAGAATAGGAAGAACTGTAGAAGACATAGGTATAGCAAAAATATTTATGAACAGAACCCAGACTGCACGAGAAACAATACAAAGAATCAGTGCTTGGGACCACGTCCTATTAAAAGGCTTCTGCACAGCTAAAGAAATCACCAATAAAGTGGGGCAAAAACCCACAGACTGGGAAAAAAATTTTGCCAGCTGTTCCTCAGACAAAGGTCCAACATCCAGAATACATAAAGAACTCAAAAAAATCAAACTCCCCACATTTAAAGACCCAATCCAAAAGTACGCATCTGAAATGAATAAACAATTCTCAGATGAAGAAATGACAAAAGATCTTATTTTTAATGACTTTAGTTATTAAAAAGTCAGTTCCACGACAGTGAGTCTCTGCTTCTTTCCTTGCTATCAGAATCACACAATTTAACCCTTACTTTTTCTCTAATTGGGGTCAAGAGAAAAGATTTAAAAAGTGAGTGATAAAAGTACCTTTAAAATCATCTAGTTCTAGAGCTGGGCATGGTGGTGCACACCTGTGATCCTGGCCTTCAGGAGGGTGAGGAATGAGGATCCCCACAAGTTTCAGGCCAGCCTGGCAACATAATGAGTTCAAAGCCAGCCTAAACTACATAGCGAGACCCTGTCTCAAAAAATGAAAAGAAAAATTCACCTAGTTCTGGCCTCTCACTTTTGGCATAAGGGCTAATTAGAGAAGGGTACAAATTTGCCTGAAAACTCACTGCTAACTCATAACAGACCTAGCACTAAAACTCAAGCTTTCTCATACCTATCCCAATGTATGACACTATGTCACCTAAGTTCCTTGGCAGGAACAGTTTCTTAGGTGGGTTTTTTTTTGTTTTTGTTTTTGTTTTTGTTTTGCTGGGGGGCTTGCAGTGCTAGAGATGGAACTCTGGGCCTTCTCCTTGCTAGGCAAACAGCTTTACCACTGAGCTAACTCCCCTACCACATAGGTGGGGTTTTTTTTTTTCCAACAACACTTAGAAAGTATATGATACTACTGTCATACTACATTACTTAACAATTTCACTACCAGGAAACTACTTAACTCTTCTTCCTCCCCAACCCTTTCTCTTCCAGTTAGCTAGAGAATTCTTAACAACTTCTAAACCAAGACCCTGGCCTAAAAGACTCTAGCAGAAATTTCTTAAGCTTAATACATAATAAGCATAACCTGATCCTAATATTCTTTCCCAGGAAAAAGTGTCAGGACTTGCAAGACAAGCCCCTGTCAAGACAGTTTTTCCAGAAAATAATTGAGTGGCTACTAGACTTGTATTTTCAGGTAAAGAAAGGCTCTACTTACTAGCCTAGCTAAAGGGAAATTTTCTTGAGCTGCATTTACAAAGTTGTTCTGCTCTGCAACTAGGCCTCCTTTACAAAAGGGGCTGGTATTGAATAAGAGCACTAAACTGAGGACAAGAAGATTGTTCTAGTTCTGTCACTAATATGTTGTTAGACAAGGGGCAAAATCGCTTATCCTCTCTGAGTTTATCTTACCCATCTGTAAAACAGGAATAAAACTATTTATCCTGATTATTTTACAAGGTAACCAGATAGAACTCTTGAGCTAACGGCCATAACATCAATTTGAAAGTATGAAACACTATTTGAAAAGTATAAAACACCATATGAATTTTAAGGGTGCACTTAATTATTAATCATTAGTATTATTACTTAGAATTACTGTATCAGAGATCAGAAAGTCATCTTGTAAAACCAGTTAGAAAAGAGAAGAAACTTTGTGACATAGCAGAAATAACAAAACTTTGGAGTCATAAATTTAAGTATGAATCCTGGCTCTGCGGCCTTGACAAGTAATTCAAATTATTTAAGCCTCAGTTTCCTCATCTATCTAATGGGGCTACCACTACTTAGAACTGCTATGAAAAATAAGAACAAATATCAACAATGATAGAGATAAACAGATGGCATCTTATAACACTAATTATAATTATCATAAGTAAATATACTCTTTTATAGACCTTAAGAATTTCAGGGTTTTATTTAACATCCTCACCATGTAAACTGTTGAAATGTCTGTAATATAAAACAACAGCAGCAAAAACAACATTCCTGATCACATATATATAACAAAAAAATTTTAAATGCTGATTAGGCAGCGTATAGCAATCGGGCCTAAGATTGAGAATCAGTTCTATGGACGGGTACTTAGTCACTCAGCCAAATGGTTTTGTGTATTTCAAATCGAGTGCTCTGAGGCTTTCTTTGTGACTCTGGATTGCTGGACTGTTGCCTGCATTTGCCTTCTTCTGTGAAAATGTCAAATGCATAGAAATTTCAGCCATTCGATGAGATGCTCATCTTGACAATAAATTATGCTGTTTGGTGTCATGTTGACATCTTACTGATGACGTTCCTCACTTTTTATGACTTTATTTTGTTCTTTGGTTTCAAAAAAGAAAAGTAGAAAGCCCTAGACTAATGAATTCAGACTCTTCAGACACAGTGCTGCTTCCTTTCCATGAGATTGGGAAAAGGATATATTTCTGGTTGCAGACATATGTGGCACAGACATGAGATCACAGCTTTAAGCTTAATAGGAGAACATAACAATCTACTCATTGTTTACACATTAACCCAGAGGGCAGCTGGAAATCACAACCAACCATATGCAGTGCTGAACAAGTGGTCATGACTTTATTAATAAAGCCAAGTATTAACAAATAAGATTCTGGGAATAGTAGAGTGAAGAGCAGGAGTCTCTTACACTCAGCCCCTCTAAATACTAGGCATAGGGCCCAGGCTATTGTTGAAAACACCCTGTGGGATTACACTATTCTGTCTGCCAGGGTTTCATTTGCCATCTTTCCTATTTCCCAGTTCTCTTATACAGTGTTTAATCAGCTGCTGGGGTCTAGTTAGAAAGGACTCCCTTCTCTTCTTACATGCTAACTTTCTGAAAAGAGAACAAATTATAAAATTGTCTGTATACAATTGAGTCAAATCACAAATATAGAAATGTTTTTGTACAGTAAAAACTACTTCATATAGATAAAGAGATATAAAACATCAATATTTCCAAGTCTATGGCAGATACAGGTAATAGTATCCTTGATTTATAGCAAGAAAGTAATATTGAGAAAGAATATTGCAAGCAAATTGCAGGACAAAGATCTATACCCAAATCTAAATATCACACCTTCATTATTCAATGATTGCCACAGAAAACCAATTACTTGATAATGTAGCTTATCATAATTATTTTCTGTGTGCATTGAGCTACATACAAATTTATTAGGAAAATACACTACTCAACATGAATCGTTGTTTAACACAAAGGCATTCCTCATGTATATCAGTGTCACAATTTACAAATTTTCTGTTTCTCTGGTTTTTTGTTTTGGTTAAGTTTGGTTCAGTTTGCAGTTTTGTTATGCTGAGCACTAGGGACCAAACCGAGGGCCTTGCACATGCTAGGCAACTGTTCTACCATAGAACAACATTCCCAGCTCTTGTTCTTTCATGTCTTTTCCATACCTAACAGAGAATGTAAGATCATGAATTCGTAATCCAAATACAAAAAAAATCACAGGACAAGTAGGAGAGTATAAAGCATCTAAATACCTACAAGGCTTCATTAAAGTGAATGGGCCCTATTAGGCTAGTAGAAATTAAATATTCAAAAACTTCTAGGAAGATAACACCCATACAGATGGTACAGAATCAGATGTTTGCAATAACAAGTATTTCATCCAGGGCTGGGGATTTAGCTCAGTGGTTAGAGTGCTTGCCTTGCAAGCACAAGGCCCTGAGTTTGATCACTAACATTGAAAAAAAAAAAAAAGAACCTGCACTCAAACACAAACACAATACATGCCCTCAGTATGAAGCAAAAAGAAGAGAAATAATAGCTCAGTGAAATGAGCTTTATCTCAACTCTTTTGGAAATTAATATCTCCTTGAATACAACCCCTAATGTTGCCTTCAGCTTAGCTACATCATAAAGTGAATGATTAACAAATTCTAGGAGCTTACAGCCACAAAAGTGTGAGTGAAAAAGTCATAATGCCCAGATTTTCCAGTGCACTAAACATCAATAGTAGCACAAAGAGGAATTGTTATCCAGCATTTCTAGCATACCATATGTACAAAAAAACAAAAAGGCAATACACTTTAAGAAGTTTCTTTCCTAGAAAGTATTACATCTAAAATAGTATTCTTTTATCAATTGGTCACAAAATAACCATTTAACTAACTAGAACTTTTATTACATTTTACAATTTATAGCAAGTAACAGAGACATAGCAAAAAAAGCACTAACACTAGAAAATTATAAAATTATATCTCTATTCCTGTTTTCTTTGATGTCTATAGTTATAAAAAGTTCAGAATAAAAAGTGAAGCTGTATTTTCTATAAAATGTGCTCATAAAACTGGGTATCCACAAACACAAAAAAATGAAGTTGAATGCTTACCTTACACTAAATATAAAAATTAATTTGAAGCGAATCAAGGATATAAACATAGAGGAAACTTTACAACACTGAATTTCCAGGGATTTCTTGGACATGACAAAAATACATAAGCAATAAAGGAAAAACAATTAAACATCGAATTAAAAACATTGAGGGGTTAGGGATTTAGCTCAGTGGTAGCATGCTTGCCTAGTCAGCACAGGGCCCTGAATTCGATCCCCAGCACCCCCAAAAAATAAGGTTTTGTACATTAAAAGACAATATCAAGAATGGAACACATAGAATGGAAGACAAAAATTGCAAATCATGTAACTAATAAGGGATAAATATACAGGAGATATATGGAACTGCTATGACTCAACAAAAAAAAAAACAACCCAATCCAACAATGCAAAAAAAAAAAACTTGAATAGATATTTCTACAAAGATGGCATACCAATGGCAATAAGTATTTGAAATAATGTTTAAAACTGATTGTCAGTAGGCAAATGCAACTCAAAACAAAGAGACACCATTACGAACCATTAGTATCAAAAAATGGAATATTTTTCTTCCTGTGGCAGGCTGCCTTACCCTATTCAAGTCTTTGCTCAAATGCCATATTCTCAGTGAATCCTCCTCTGAGCATCCTATTTAAAATTGCGTCCCTTCCTTCAGGCAAGGCAAGTAATTAAACAGAAGGGCAAACTAGGAAGCCAAGAACAGGTAAATAATATGACAAGAATAAGTCAACATATGTCAGTTATAACTATCAATGTAAATGGTCTCAACTCGCCAATTAAAAGAAGCAGACTGGCAGAATGGGTCAAGAAGCAAGACCCAGCAATCTGCTGCATACGAAAAACACATTTAATTTAAAAAGAAATTCATAGACTGAAAGTCAAAGGATGGAAAACAATATTTCATGCAACAGGAACTCAGAAAAAAGCAGGGGTAGCCATTCTATTTGAAGACAGAGTGGATTTCAAGCCAAGACTCATTCGGAAGACAAAGAAGGTCACTACATCCTTCTAAAGGGAACAACCCAAGAAGAAGACATGACAATCATGAATATATATGCACCTTACACTAGAGCACCTAATTACATACAGCAAATATTGACGGACATGAAAAACCAAAAAAGCACCAATACGATTGTAATGGGGGACTTCAATACCCCACTGTGACAAATCAACAGATCAACTAGACAAAAAGTCAACAGGGAAATATCAGAACTAAACCAAACTCTTGAACAAATGGACCTAGTAGATGTATACACAGTATTCCACCCCACATCAGAATACACATTCTTCTCAGGTGCA
>PVJO010002509.1:0-142116 GCA_004026905.1 Hystrix cristata | reverse complement strand
GAGGAAAACGAGGGAGGCGTTTGAATGGAGAGGCTGTGTGGGTGGCAGGCTTGTTGTTGAGGCAACTGACAGTATAACTTTATTGCGCTGTTATTTCAGTCAAGAAAAATAGCTCCATGACAAGCCAAGACAGCTCCGAAACAATACATGCATGCTGTCCTTTGCCTCTTTTTCTTTCCTTCTTTCTTTACTTCTTTCTTTCTTTCCTTCTTTCCTTTCTCTTTCTTTCTTTCTTTCTTTCTTTCTTTCTTTCTTTCTTTCTTTCTTCCTTTCTTTCTTCCTTTCTCTCTCTCTCTCTCTCTCCCACCCTTCCTTCCTTCTCTTTCCCTCTTTCCTTCCTCCCTTCCCTCCCTTCTCTTTCTTGTCCTTTCCCCTCCTTTCCTGGCTTTCCTTCCTTCTTCCCTCCCTCGTTGATTTACTGTGGAAAGTCAACTCTTAAATACTTGTGACAGCCACCTTTTGGTGACCCTGGTAACCTGTGCATGGTGGGCAGCTATGAAAGAGTAAGTCTCCACCTGCTGCAGGCTAAAGAGACACGCATCTCTGTCAGCACTGAATGGGGAACAATATATGGTAGATAAATTGAGCACATTAAATCAGTGTAAGTAGCAGCAGAGAATTATAGAGAGTTTGGGCTAAAATGGCTACACATAACAAAGGAACTTTAAAAAAAATGACAGGTTCTTCGTTAACTTTGTTTTTACGAATCTGCACTGACTTGTTAGCATGGTCATTATTGTGATGTTGGAATGGAATACAAAGAAAAACAGCATAATTATTCAGGGTGAGCAGCGGTTTCTGACACATCCCGCCTGATCCTTCCCATGGAAGTCAGTGAATTCAGCCACGAAGATTCCTGCCGGGAAGGAACAAATCAAAGCAAACAAAATAAAGAGACCAACACCTTTTCATGTTTGCTTCTGTGGTCCCTTTTTCTATGATGATGATCTCACCTCTTGGTTTTTCTTCAGGAGGTATTCTAAGTGTATTAAGGACAGCCAGCAGCAATAAGGTGTTGGAACAAATTCTTACATCAGAAATCATTTTCGTGCCACCTCCAAACACTCAGATTTGGGGCTGCTCAAAATCTATGATTTACTTCTATTTTAGTTATATCAGGAGGTTGTGATCTTTTTAAAAATTGTTGTGTTTTTTGGAGGCTGTGATCTGAAACCTGTAGGATGTATTTATTGCTATATTATTATTGTATAGGCCTGTGTGGCTTTTGGGGGGGCGGTGAGCAAAGATTTTCTTATGTTTAAATCTCATTTACTTACGGAGATTACAAACTCCTTGAAGACTGTGTCTTAGACTGATACTCCATCGCAGTACCCCCGCATATAATAACAGGTTCTCAGTAAGTATTTACTGCCTGATTGCTGGTTTTCTTTGACTGTCTTTCATGCGGGTTTGCACCCAGCACCAGCAAGTTGGGAGCTCACTTTGGCAGGCGCTGTAGGGTTCCCAGTAACCGGACTCTCCTCTCAACCAAAGGAGGAGGAGATGGCAGCCCCCTTCTCGCTCAACTTCTGTTCCTCCTTGAGACATGATGTGCCATAAACAGAGCTATTTGCAAATGGAGGGCTTCCAGCTTTGCTGTTTGTGAGTCCAGGAGGGGGTGAGGCTGTCTACAAACTCTCACCAGGGACTGGAAGGGTGAGGAAAGGAGGATGAGACGGGATGAAGAGAAAGCCCCTTGGGCTGTTGTTGGCTGGTCTTGTTTTCCTCCCTCCTTCAGCCAAGTCCAGGGAAATAAGAAAGAGGCAGACATAGCTTGAGGGTAAAACTTTATAATGAAGGAGACACTCTGGAGGTCTAAAAATGTTCTCCCTGTTTGGAGGAAAAGACAAAACAAAACAAAACAGAACAAAAAAACAACAACCCCCCCAAACAAACAAACAAAACCCTCAAAACCCCAGAGAGCCAGGTATATCTCTTTTGGTCTCCCTTTGGAAATAGTTAAGACTCAAACATGGCCTTCTAACTCCAAAGAGGATCAGAACAATTTTCCAGACTCTCATTTTTAGTTAGAATTCTGAGTGGGAATGTTCAGTCATGACACGCAGATGACAAATAAGAACACAGGCAAGCTGAAGCTGTCACTGAGTTTTCAGGTCGTCTGCTTACCTGAG
Organism: Hystrix cristata; assembly: GCA_004026905.1. Classification (NCBI taxonomy): domain Eukaryota; kingdom Metazoa; phylum Chordata; class Mammalia; order Rodentia; family Hystricidae; genus Hystrix; species Hystrix cristata. Next base: position 139,984 of record PVJO010002509.1, on the reverse strand, counting down.
TTTTCAGGTCGTCTGCTTTGGAGTCAGATACCGTTCCAGGTATCTGACTCCAAAGCAAACATATCATATATCTATTAGGATCCCTAGAGGCAGTCAAGCGGAGTAAATGGGCAGGCGAGGAGCTGTTGTGCAGAATGCCAGTGCGTCTAGAAGAAACCTTAGTGATTTGTGATTTTTTCATTAAATCAGAATGGTTTTCCCCTGGTGAAGATTTATGGGGATTGCAGCTATTTAATTGGATAGACTGATAAAACTAGCAATTATATTAATTACTCTTCTCTCCACAATTGCTATTGGGTCTTTCTGAGGTAGTGACCAGGCTCAGTTACCTGAAAACATCTTATGGCTCTGACAATCGTGGTCAGCTTCCTCAGCCTCAGTCCCTTCGTTTGCAAAAAGATGGTACGATGCTGTGGCTTTATGAAATATTACTTTTTGATTCATAAAACAGAACATTGCTATGAAGAGAAGTAGCAGATTTATTCAGGAGAACCCTCTAAGTAAAAGATCTAGATTATTAATTCCATGTTAAGTGAAATCTTGCTCATTTGTACCTCAATATTTTTTCATGTCTACTTGGTGGCCACGGGGAATATGAATATGGACACTGACTTGAAAGAGATGGGAGGTTGCCAGAGCTGGTATCCTATAGATTTTGTATGATCTGACCTACCCAAACTTTGAAAAAGTTGTTTGTTATGCAAACAAATGCTTAGGAGACTGGTTAACTTCATATTCTCTATAAAATTCAGTTATTAATTACTGTAGTATGTGGTGTAGTTGGGTGTAGTTTTCTTAATTAAAAGGTGAAACAAAATGAATTTTTGTGTGTTTTACTTATTGGCATTTCTTGGCTTCATAATGAATAATATTTTCAATACAGAAGTAATAATTCCGAAAATAAAGCCTTATATTTTTGTGACTCTGTCTTTATCTTACGCACAGCAACAACTTTATCTCAACTTACAGAAAGAATTTATAAGTTGCATTCTTGGAAGGATATGCTACATAAATAAGTATTTGCTGAGGCTCAAATCTGTATGACACATTAAATTCACTATATTGGGGCTGGTTTTAATGACACGTCAAGTGGCTATTGGATAATCATTAGGTGGTTGAATATTTTTTTCTCTTTAGTTTAACATCATTTAACAGGTTTTTACTTGCTTAGTTTCAGGTCCTTTAGGTTACAGGTTTTGCTCTACATACTTTCTTAATGCTTTTGAGACAGCTTTAAAAATGTTTTGGCCTGTGTGTTTGTGTGTGTTTGAGTTGAACACCAAATACTGGTTTTTATGTTATCTCTAAATCTATATAACTTGTCTCAGAAACTCTCTAAGGAAAATGATCTTGGTGCTTCTTGGGGCTATGAACCAAAAAAGAAATATTTCTCTCCTTTTCTTGGTTTGTTCTTTCTTTCTTTCTTTCTTTCTTTCTTTCTTTCTTTCTTTCTTTCTTTCTCTTTCTCTCTCCCCCCTCCCTCCCTTCCCTCCCTCCATCCTTTCCTTCCTTTCTTCCTTCCTTCCTTCCTTCCTTCCTTCCTTCCCTCCCTCCTTCCATCCTTTTCCTTCCTTCTGCTAGGGATTTAACCAGGGCCTCTGCATGCTAACCGTGAGCTCTGCCACCAAGCTATAGCCTGCATCCAGCAGTTTGTTCAGCATTGAATCTTCTTACATTAAGCTAGAGTTTTCAGTCTGCACCTGGGCCTTTCAAACTTGCTGCATCATAAGCATCGACTAGGGTGTCCAGGACAATGGAATGCTTAAGAAAATGGACATGTTCCAAATCTTCTTTAAAGATTTTGATTTCTTTGGTATAGGAGAATACTCAAGAGATTCTTAGAATTAAACAGATTTGAGAAAAGTGCTACTGAATAAAGACCAGAGTCAGAACATTCTTAGAAATGAATTATGTAAAAATTAGCTGAGTTAATTGAGTCAGCCTAAAATACTTTTTAAATGAAAAAATGAAGTATTCTATTCATACATTGTAAAATTGGGGAGACATTCTTCCCTCCTTTTAGTCTCTGTGAAAGCATAACTTTTTAGAAATATATCCATCTGCAGCATTAGAAACCATTAGAGCCTACAATTTAGATTCTCTTTAAAGTTGCCATTGATAAAACAATTCAAGATTGTTCATTTAAACAACCAAATTCACTCTTTTACTCGCCTTGTGGGCCAGATGTCTGGCAGAAATAGATCTGATGACTGTTGGAAGTTTCTCTTGATAGTGCTCATCTTCGGATTATTGCTGAGCACATGCACGCTTCCCGGGAGGTTTGTCTGCAGACTTTTCAATCACTTGTGAAATTCTGAATTATAGTAGCTACAGGTAGAAATGATTATGCCCTCCTGCATGACTTTGTGACTATGAAACTACGAAACTATGACATTTCCACTCTCCTTAGCAATTCATTATGAAATAATGACCAAGCTTGTTTTTCTGGCCCGAGCTTACCACAGCCAAGCCCCGTGGCTAGAGACTAAACCGACTTCCTTAAAACACACAGAAAAAGTTTACTGTGTCTTTTCTGCCCAATTTTCACAATTTTATTAGTCTTTAATAAGCATTTTCTCAGATCTTGGCACTCCCAAATGTTTTTAAATTATTTTTTACTAGTAGCTTTTACAATATACCTGTGGAGTACGTCTGTGCTTTTAGACCTGTGCTTTATGGGATCTATGTGAGCACAAATGCTAAGAGCAGAGAGAGAATCTCACACTCCGGCTTCTATCCTCGCTCCCAACCATGGGAGGAGAGGCGGACTTGTCTGCTTCTTTACGTCTGGTGTTATATAAACGGTGCAAGTGATGTGGTTCCGATACACAGGTGATTTAATTTCATTTTGCTTCATAAAGAAACCTCTTCAGAGATATGATTTATGGGAAGTTTGAGAAAGCAAAATATAAGAATAAATGTATCACTTAAAACCAACAGCAACAGAACTTTTAAAATCTATGTGTTTCTGGTTGTTGGGATTAAATTCCACAATATAATTTTTAGTTTTAATCACATGACAAATTAGTGTAATGACATAATGACTTGTGTACAACTTTTCTTTACATGGAAGGTGTTTAATTTACTGAAATATAAACTCGTGATTAAGATCTAACAATTTTCATTAATAACTTTCTGATTCTTCAACTCACTCTTAGAAGCAATCCTTTCATTTGACCTGTTTGAACCCACTCAAAACTATCACAGTTCTGAAGGAGTTCTGATATTTTGTTATTTAATGTTCCTATAACTCAATAACTTTCTTTAGTCATTTGATTGTGTCACTTATTGAACATTTGAAAATTTGAGTTTGAAGACTAATAATGCCCTTTATTCCCTTCTTTCTTTTACAAAAGATGCATAGCTTTTAGAAAATGGAGTCATTAACACTAAATTAATAAAGAATATACCCATATAAAGTAGCTTCTGCAGTGAAATTTATATACTTAAAAAAGCACAGATGTTCTCTCTTCCAATTGACATTTAAATTAATTGGTAGCAGGTCCTTGTTCATTAAAAATGTTTTTAATAAGATGCAATGTTTTGATAAGTAAGGGGAAGACACAAATGACATAAAGATTTTATAATTATTTTCATTACTATGTATATTTACTTCGTGTATGGCTTTTTACAAAATTATGCTATTTTTGTGTCATTATAATTTGAATTTATTTCTACTTGTAGTGAATTCAAAGTTGCTTCCTACATTTTACATTTTATGACTAAAACTAGAAAGCATGAAATCTAGCAGTCAGGAATTGAAAGTCAATCAAAAAGCTCTAATACATGAAATTAATGAAAAGATAAATGTTTAGTTACGATTAATAACCTGTTAATTGAATTTCCTTTTAAACCCAAAATAAAAACTCATATTTAGAAAAATTTTGTTTCTTTTCCCGATGCATTGAGTCCACAGATCAAAAGCAAGCAAAACATCTGTTTTTGAGAAATATAAAATTATATGCAATATATTTGTACTTTTTAAATAAAAGGTAAACTGTAAGATACAATAAGCTAAAGGAAATTTTGAATTTTCAATGAACTACATAAATTTTTGTATGCATTAGTTGCTTTGTCTTTACTTTGTGCTTAAAATGTTTTTGCTTCACACAGTATAAATTATTTTATATTTATCTCTAATTATGGATATCAGAATGATATAATAAAAAGTCAGTTTATCTTTTACTGATTTGTCTATTGGACAATTTTTACTGATTTTGTATGGTAAGGTAATTCAAAAGAAATACAAATAAAATAAAATTTGTTAAATGGAATAGGGTGAGACATACATAGAGGCAAAATCATCTCATGGTAACTTTTAGATCAAGTTTATGGGACTACAATTAATTGTTCTCTTCTGTCTCTTTTTAAATTAATATTAATCATCACCATTATTCAAAAATCAACCTTTCCTAATACATCCTCTTTTCTCAGAGCTTTCCCTGTACATCAGTGGACGGGCTGCAGGTGGTGGCGACGTCTTTACTGCTGAGATCTCTTTGTCCGTAAGAGTGTCCTGAGCTCTCATGGGTTTGACTCATTAGTAAGCAGCTGTCACCCACATTTTCGTATGTGGATGAACGTTTGAACTTGCATTTCAGCAATAAACACTCAAATAAGGTATGATATTTCCTTCCATCTAATTGAATGAGGAAAAGCAAGAGGGAGGAAAATGTAGGCAAACTCTCCCTCGACAAGTTTACTGGAACTAGGGCTGGCTTCTGTAGTAGCCTTCTCAGCTCTTCACTACACTGCGAAGTTAAGAATTTTAGCTTAAGGTAGAGATTTCTCCCAGCATCATTGGCTCCAATAGTTCAGCAATGCATCATTCTAGAGCAGCAACAATAAAGATATCATTACTTGTCAATTGTAGTCAAGTTTACCCACATTTCCTAGTAGTAGACACACTTCCGTTTTTAATATTTTTGAAACTGGGGTCCAATCTCTAAGAGTCCTTCGCAGGCGAACCTTCAGAATGAACGATCATTTCCTAAGGCAAAGGGGTTGGAGAATTAATTTACCTGCAGTAACGAGCCTGACAGGACAAACCCAAAAGACTAACCACATATCAAGGGACTCAGGATGGAAAGAGAAACCAAGAACCGTCTAGTATCAGTGATTGGACAACCACGTCAACAGCACTACCCCAGAAAGAAACACTTTGAACCCTTCCAAACACTCACTCTCAACGGCGTGCGCATGCAGACAAAGAGAGCCCCGAGACTCACAGTTCATTTGAATTCACAGGGGAAAATTTTCGGCATGAATGTTGCTTTGACGTTGTCTTACTGATGCGGAGGGAAGCCAAACCTGTTTTTAATTGCAAAACCAAATGGTTTATGCATGGCCTCTGCCATGCTTGTGGGAACTTGTTGCTTTTATAGCACCCCCCACCCCTCCACAAACACGAGACTAGGCTTGCCAACACCGAGTTTGAGCACGGTCACATTTAAAACAAGAAGCCTCGCAGGGATTTTTGAAGGTGGGGGGGGATGTGATGTCAATCTGTCAGAGATGTCGCCATAAGTGGACCTATCTGCCTGTCTGTTACCACTCGCTGATTATGAATTGGGGTGATAATTGTCATAAAGTTTGTCGGAAAATGGACAGTAAAATGCACTTTTTAGGGGGCAGAGAGCGATGTATGGAGAGGAAGGAGCTCGATTCTAAGGGCTTCTAATCAACAGACTGCGAAGCCTGCGCTGTAGGATCGCTGCCCTGTTTAATGTCCCGATGAATACACATACTGTTGCACGTGTGGAGCTGCCGCAGGCAACATTACTGGCATTCCTTTATCGGACTTGTGAGTGTGCTCAGAACTGAGTCGGTAGAGAAGTTTCTTTTCCTTGGGCCAGAAGTGCCTTTTGGAATAGTCTGTCCTTATTAGGACTGTGCTGGACATGACTAAGAAATGAAACCAAATATACAAGTGATAAAGGAAGGCGCTTCCTGGCCTTTGTAAGGAGCAGACCAACCACCGTGAAGTCAGATCCTGGAAGCATTTTGAGATGAGTGTGGACTATTCAGTGTTCCAAAGATTACTTATAGCTAAGTACGAGAAAAGTTAGAGAAGGAGGCACACTATTTATGAAGGGAATGTATGCTCATCTGCAAAGGGTCGCAAATAAAAAGTTAATTAAAAATAGCTTCTGCTTGTGGGCTCAGGCTTGAAGTCTTGGCTACCCACCTGCTGCTGATGGTCAGCTCATTGTCACCCACAAGGGCTGTCATCTACACACACACACACACACACACACACACATACACACACACCCCTTGGTTTGAAATGTTAATTTCACACACTGTGAGTCGCAGTGTTGAATTTAAGAAGTCTTCTGTCTTCTGGGCAAATCAAATTGCTATCTTTTTCTGATACTATGTGAAAGACTGGGAGTTTTCCTATGGGCAAGGATACTGATTTCCTTATCTCTCTACCCTCAGAGTAGGGGCTTACTCAGTATTGAGGAACGAAGGATCCCTCCCAAACATGCCTTCTGGTGGGAACCAGAATTTTCACCCAAGAGAAGCTGGGCACTTGGCCATCAGGTCAACAGTAGATCAGAACTACATGGATACTGAGGATACTGATGCTTACTAGACCTTGATGTGACCCCAGTAGGTCACCTTTGGCATGTCTGATGAAGGGAAACTTACAGAGGACTTGATGACTCTGCTTAGAAGTAACCTATGCTCAGGTTCAGACCACAGAGTCCATCTAGCCTATGCAAAATCATCTATCGACACACATGCACATTAGTAGTCAAGGATTCATTAGTAGTGACTGGTTCATTCAACTGCAAAAGAGTAGGAAACTAGAGCAGCACATACCAGACCTCAATACTGTATAAGATGTGTCTCAGTTACTCACCCCTTTGCCCATTGCCCACTGCTGTGCACAGATTGGCATCAAGATGAATATAACACAGTTGTAAGCACATGCTTGCTTACATTTTCCTCCTAACCTGCAATGCCTACCCCCTTACTTCTTGTATTAATTGACTTTTAATCACTGGGACCAATACTCAACAGCCACAATTTAGCAGAGGAGAGATTTAATTTGGTTCATAGTTTCAGGGAATTCAGTCCATGGATGGCTGGCCCCTAAGCAGAAACATCATGGCAAAAGTAGATGGTGGAGCAAAGATGCTTACTTTGTGGTGGCCAAGAAACAGAATGGGGGAATAGCAGAAAGGAAGGGGTGAAGGAGCAGACATAGACCCCAAGGCCACACTTCCACAATCCACTCAGACACACCCAGAAGTATGCTCCATAAATCCTCTGGGTGGATCCCAAAGTCAATCAAATAGACACTGCCAAATTTAATTGTCATACTTCGCACCATCGACCGGTACTACTTATTTCTCTCAGGGTCCATACCACCTGTGGAATCTTGTTGATAAGAGAATCAGGGTGCCCATTAATAGGGCTTGCACTTAACACAGGTGTTTGACAGCTCTCTGGCCTTTGATTCCTCTAAAGTGCATATTCAGAGGAAATAACATCACCGTAGAACTTAAAACATAGCATGAAATCCTTGAAGGTGGGGACCACAGTTGTAAAATCAGTTGCACATTATGTGTCAAGAAATTGTACGGCAGATTTTAGAGAAATGACACACATATATCACAAGTCCATTAGTAGTGTACTAATATCACACCTGTTTAATAAAAATGAGGAAACTAAGACTCAGACAATTTGAATGGTTTGGCGAGAAGTATTTGGTAAAAGCCAAACTGGGAACCACTTTTTGGTCTTTGAAGTGCCATGCTATCATTTATGTCTTCTGTTTCACTCTGAATAGGTAGCATAGATTGACGGAAGCCTGCCATGAGCAGCAAGGGTTTTGCGGTTGGTAGCTACGGCACACTCTCTTAGAATCAGATTATTTGCTCCTGTATTTAGTTCTATGGGATAATAAAAGACAACAAAACAACTAGGGACAAGAAGAGAAAGGATTTTATTTGATGTGTGGAGAAGTGGATTAGAGGTGGCCAGAGGTGGCCAGTGGTGGCGTCAGAGGACGGGATGCCGTTCAGGTTGTGAGGAATGGTTGCCTGTGTGACAAGATGAGGGATACAGCCTCCTTGTCTTCATCATGCCGGAGCACAGTGGTCCAGTGAGGAAGAGAAAACACAGAATAAAACCAACAGGGAGTAAGCAGTGCTGTCCTGCAGATCCCGAAAGACTACGGAGGTGAAGAAATGGGCTGCAAATGGAATGGGCCAGTGGCTCAAGTGCGCTGGGAGGGTAACTGGTCTTGCTCCCCCCACACCGGTGGTTCCCTGGTAAAGCAGTGACTCAAACATGTGGGAATGAGGTCAGCCAAGAAACACCCTTGCTCTCGGGTACCTGGAATCTGTCAGCCGGGGCTGCCCGCATCATTTTCAGACCCATTGTGAAGAAAGACGCAGAAGGGTTGGAGTTGTATCTCGTGCGGAAAATCAGGAAAAAAGTGCTGTTTAAAAGCCTTAAAATGTAAAGCTGTTTCCTTTTGTCCTTTGGCTAACTCTGCCTTAACTGGTCATGGTGCTTTTGCTGCTGTTGTTGTTGTTTTTGCTTAATTTTCTGTTTAATGTCATTCTAGGCAAGGCAAGGAAAACTTGAAAATTATAATTATTAGGTTTGTCATTCAAATTTATATTGTGCTGTATCAGTTTACAATAAAAATACGAGGGCATTAAAAATTGCTTGTTAGTGTGCAAAATCACCAAAATCACACAATGCATGTTTCACAGCTTATATGTGCACAAGTAGTTTATTTTTACCAGGACAAGGGAGATTTATTCTTACCAGGACACAGAGCTAATTCAAGTTTTATTTGTTTGCGTTGCTGAAGATCAAACCTAGGGCCTTGTACATGCTAAGCATGCCTTTTGGCACCGAGCAACATCACCAACTCTAATTCAATTGGTTTTATTTCACTTCTTGATCCATGCACATTTTACCAACACCACGTGCTTAACTTGTGCTCTCCAGTCTCTGAATTCCCATGCCTCATGGGTCTTTGTAAACTCTATGTGAATGTGGTGACAGGAGAGACAGGAATCCTGGATTGGGTGCATATTCTCAGCTCATGCACATTTGACATGGCCTCATTGGATGTCACTTACAAAACATCAGTTCAGAGATAAAATTGTTAAGTGTTTCAAGGCAGCGCAGGCAGACCACTAAATCAAGGTCAGGGTCCTTCTGAGCCCGAGGTCTGCTGTGGTTGCCCGGGCTGCAAGCCCACGAAGCTGGCCTTGCTCTCACAACAGTTTCATCTCTGACATCAGAGCAAGGGCAAAAGATCAAAGGGGAATTCTCTGCTCTGACACTGACTGAGGATCAACCATCCTTCATCTTGTAAAAGTCCAGACCAGGAATACCAAACGGATTATTCAGAAGAAAGGATAAATCATTGTCCACAGTGCGTGAAGTCTGTGAACTTGGACAGGAGGCCCGCGGGGTGAGCACACGCTAGCTTGATGGCTTTGCCCACCCTTTAGGTTTTCTGCACTGGGTGGCTTGAATTTTCCTTCTTCTTAGTAACAGGGTAAGGAACAAATGAAGGCCTTCTGCTTGTGAAATTCAGAGAGGAGAACACTGGGGGGTCACATAGACAGGTGTGCTAGGAATATGCTACATTGATTCCCCCCCACGCACACACACACACACGCGCGCACACGCACACACACACGTGCACACGCACACACACACACGCACACACACGCACCCACACTCAAGCTGGTTTTCGTCTTGGCTGGAATTCCAGCCACTCAGGTGGACTTCCTCTAGCTCAGGCAAACCTTGGTTTAGTTTCCTCCTGGCCAGTGCTTCATATTTAGGTCACGCCTCAGGATCCTGTATAGAGGTCCTCTGAGCAATAAAATTCTTATATGCTCAAATCTAAGTTGAGTCATCCTTGAAAAATTCCCCCTTTTAATAGACGTTGCTTATTCTATTTTGATCATTTTTTTCTACAATGCTGATTGTTCACTAGCTTCATATTCTACATTTCAAAGGTATCAGAGTATGTTATTAATAATAACACAAATAATCAATGTTTATTAAATGCCTATTATGTAACAGGCACAGTTCTCCACATTTTGGAAGTATCAGCTTGTTTTGGTACTCACAACAACTCCGTGACGTTGGTATTATTGATAAAATTATTTTAAGGGCCTGGAGTTTTCAGGGCGAGTTTGGTTCGTGGTTCAGCCATTTACTGGGCTGGGAGGCGGTGGACAACTCAAACGTTTTGTGCCTCAGCTTCTTCCTTGATGAAATAGTGGCTTCGTGGAGGCGACTGAGCACTCAAGGAGGTAACGCTTTGAAAGCGTTTAGAACAATGCTCAGCCCAATGTAGCTTTCAATAAATGTTAGCTATTTTTTTTTTAAATTTTGCTCTTTTTTCTTAGGACAGGTTCTGTTTTGTGACTATGTTCTGTGGGGACAAACTATTTGTTCTATCTGGGCCTTTTCTCTCATTACCAAAACTGTGCCAAAATGGGATTTTGGTGGAGATTAAATGAGACCGGAGTGCTGGACACAGAGAGAATTCTCGTCAGTGATCCTGAGTGCTTTAGCCTCCCTCCCCGCAGTGAATTCCACTTACATTTTTACAGCACATTTTTCTGGCATCTCTCATGACTCCCATTCTTTGTGTTTTGGCCCAACAATAACCCAACTTTGAGAACAGGAGGTACTTCTAAACTTCCTGAGTATGGTACTGCTCCAAGAATATGCTAAGGAAGATGCAGAGGATATTGGAGGTGGACATTGGAGAAGAAATTTTAAAATATCGAAGTATAGTCATTTATGGTAGGTTTTCAACTTCCTGCTCTCAGTGGCTTTTCTGCTTACTTTTGGATGTGTAAAATACAGTGGAAGCTGGGTGTGGGGTGTGGGCCTGTGATCTCAGCAGTCTGGGAGGCTGAGGTAGGGGGATCGCAGATTTGAGCTCAGCCTGGGCAGCTTAGTGACTTAATGAGACCCTGTTCCAAAAAAAAAAAAAGTAAAAAGTAAAGAAGTTTTTTCCCTCTTTTATAAACTAAGTAAACAAACAAAAAAAGGTTAAGTAGTTTCCTTGAAATTTCTCTGTTTCCTTAAGTAAACTTCTCTAAACTGAAGTTTACTTAAGTCTGTCCCTTGAATACTGTTAGCAATCAATAACTCATAATTAAGAAATTTAAAAATGTAATCCTCTATATTCTGCTGCAGGGAATTTTCATTTTTCTTTTCTTTCTTTCTCTTTTATGGCACAGCAGATTGAATTCAGAGCACCAGGATAGGCAAGGCAAATGCTCAACCACTCAGCTGCAGCCCCATCCTCTCATTTACCATTTTGAAACTCACTTTTCCTTACAAGACAGCGGCACAGTGACACTTTGCAATTGATAGTGGTTAAAATGAATTAATTCAGGTGTGAAAATAGAACCTAAGTCCAGCAGACTACTGAAAAATCTATGTTAGCACCATGGACGTATTTTATAACTTGAACTATAACTCTTCCTCGGAAGCTGGTTAATTCTAAGCTAATAATTTCAAGTCACGGGCTTCACTCACTTGCCTGTGCAGCCTGCAGCTTTGACTTTGACTCACCCCTTTCCCAGTCTCAGGACCTCATTTGCTCAACTTCACCAACAACATCTTGTTGACTCATCTAATTGGCAGAAAATCACCTTTTCCATCCCCTCAAATTTATATTATTAAGAACATATAAGCATCCACTTCATTATAAATGACCTTTTAGATTTTATTGAGAATTTTTTTTCAAATAGGTCGACAGCTGTAAAGAACATTGCGGTAGAGTTCTCTCCTAAATAACAAAGGTCTTAGTTTAGGTTCGAGTTCAACCGATATTCGCTTACGTGACCATGTACTGATGACCCTAGTTTCCTCATGTGTGAAATGGGAACAATAATATTTCCTCTATTTATTTGCCAGGGACAGTGTGAATCCAAGAAGATAAAGTACATGGGCAAAATCTTCGACCAACAAATCAGTAAGCCTACAATTAGTATTATTGTGATCATCTCCTAGGATGTATGCATGCAAAACAAACTGAAGATAGGAAGGAACTGCCTCGTTTTTCTGCCATTCTGCCATCTGAAATATTGATTTCTTTTTTTTTCTTTCCTGTGCTCCTGGGGATTGTAATACTCAGGGCCTTCCGACTGAGTGGCAGTCCCAGCCCTTTCTAAAATTCTTCTATTTTGAAACAGTCTTGCTAAATTGCCCAGGCTGGGCTCAAACTTGCAATCCTCCTGTCTCAGCCTCCCACGCTGCTGAGATTACAAACCACACCTTATTTGCAATAATGAAATATAAGAAATATCACATGTCCAGAAAAAGTGCTTTAAAAATGTTTTGGACTTGTACTTTCTCAATAAAACCTGTTTTCTAGTTCTTCTCCTGGATCTGTCTATCACTACTTGAGGTATTTGCCGTAGGAGTCTAGCTCAGCTATTTCAGAGACGAATGAGAACGAGAAATAAATTCTGAACTTATCTTAAGTAAAATCAAACTTGCTGGTTTTTCATAAAATGCAAATCCCATTTAGTTGTTAGTTTGTTCTTTCCAGAAGGGACATTTAACCTAATTGGCTATTTTAGAGTTAAGATTCTTCCCCAGAGAGCAGAGCAGCCTTCTCTTTATCTCTAGGCCACAAGTTTGCATAAACATTGAAGCAGAGCAGCTGCTGAGAGGTCTTTCCTGGGCTCTGACAGGAGGGTTATCTTTAAATAATAATAATATCATTTAATGGCTGTGTATGACTTTACATCATACTATGCTTTCATAGATATTATTTAAGTTGATCCTCCTGTGTGGCTTAGGTAATAACCTATTTTACAGTTGACAAATCAGACCGAGACAATTTAAACGAGTTTCCTTAAATCAAAGAGCTAATATATGGCAGGTCTGTTTATGGTTTCAGGGCCCGTTCCACCATCCAGCTGGTCTGACACCTTGTACTCCGAGTCGTTGCCTTGTTGGACAACCTTGTCTGTTGTATTTTCTCTTTGCCTCTTCAGTGATCTCCTCCAACAGGTCCACTTTGTCTGCCATCATTTTCTAGGCACCTTCCCTAACCAACCTTCCCAGCATCATCCTTTTCCATAAAATCCTGGGTAACGCTAATGATCACAGGTCTGTCTCACCCTCGGCTTTATTCCCTAACATCTTTGTTGTTTGATTTTTCCATCTGCTTTCATCTACTTGTACTGTCAGGATACTGAGCAGGGGCAGAAGACAAGGGCAAGACCGGGTGGTCAGGTGTAACGAGAGAAGGTTAATGCAACAAGGCACGGCGGGAAGGAGAGCAAAGGGCTGCAGCGATCACTGTGGCAGCTGAGGAAGCTGGGAAAAGTGTAGCAGGAGCTGGGACAGTGGGCTCTGTGGCACAGAATAAAAGTATGAAGAGGCAGATGTCAGGGTATCGATTTGCAGAGATTTCACTTGAGAAAACAGCGCAGGCAGTGGCATTGTAGCTGGTGGTGATGCAGCACCTCTGAAGGTGCCATTATGGGCTCAGGACTGACGTTCTAGGCAAAAAAAAGTCTCTTCAGCATGAAAACAGGTCACTCCTACAACCTTTGTTCACTGGCCTGTTTGTTTTATGCCAAATAGTTCTGCGCAGAAATACTACCCTCTCTGACTCCAAATATATTCGCAGCTCTTCCTGTGCAAACATGTCCTTTATTGCATAAATGCCTACACTTGTATTTTCTCCTTCCATTTGGCTGCAAAATAGTCCAATGCTCCTAGGCCCCTTCACAAAACTCTTGCCAGTTATGTCCTCCTGGGTTAATGCTCAGCCATCAACAGCCACTCGCTGGATGCCTCTGTCCAGTGGGCTGTACATCCTCTGAATAGCTATGTGGTTTAGATTAGATCTCCCCAGTTTGTTGATGAGAATGTCAGGTAGGACAGAATCAAAGGCTTACAGAAGTCTAGAGAGATTACATCTATTGCATCCTTTTTATCTACAAGGCCTGTCACTCCATCATAGAAGGAAATTAAATTGGTCTGGCATGATTTGTTCCTCTAAAAGCCATGTTGGTTGCTACCCAGTCCTTTACGCTTTTCTGGGTGATTGCAAATTGATCATTTTGATGATTTATCTTAGTAACTTCCCTGGCACTGTGTTTCAGGCTGACCAATATTTCTTCCTTCCTTTAAAGATGGACACTGTATTTACCTGTTTTCTTCTTTAAGGATATTGTTTTCCTCTGAGGTGCATGACTTTTTTATGATAATTGATTGATGTTGGGCAATATATTCTCAAAATACTCATTTGCATATTCTGACAGCCTGTCATTTGAATAATTTTCAAAATTTGATTATTATTTTAGCCTCTGTTCATTTATTGCCTCTATCCTATTTTGTCATTTGTTCAACAATTATCGAGAGCCTAGTAGCTGAGAAACAATAAGTAGGTAAGCAATGAATAAATAAGTCTCTTGAGAAACTAATAGTTAAGTGTAGGAGACATATAAATAAAGAGATGATTACAATGCAGTCCTAGAGGCAAAGGACTGGGGTGAGTCAGATGGAACATGTACAACAGGTATGTACACTGATCGCGGGTACTCAGGGAAGATGTCCCAGAGGAGGTGGGACCAAACTTAGTTCTCAGGGCTAAGTACAAGCTGGCAGGCATCAGATGGAGCGGGGAGGGGAGAGTATGACAGAAGACTCATTCAAGGCAGGGGGAATAAAACTGACACAGGTTAGCTATGAGAGTGAGAGAACGAGTGGGCTGGGGGCCAGCGTGACATTTCAGCAGTGACTGGGAAGAGATTTTTCACATCACCTGCTAGGGAACACAGAGCTGGAAAGGCGAAAGTGAAATACCATGAAGGTCTTGAATGTCAACAAAATAGATTTATGGCTCTTGAGTGCAAAAGTAGTGCCCGACTCTCACTTAGCTAATTTTTTAAATTAAATTTTTATCATTTTAATAGCGTGAGAGCCTTAAATATCAGAAGAAGAGAGAAACAATTTAGGGCATAATCTCTTCTTTAGTGCACCTTGCCAATTTCTCAAAGAGTGAGAATTTAAATACAAAACAATTACATTGCAATACAAGTAATTTAGGTAGGGGGCCAAATAAATTTCCCAGAGGAGTGAATGGGGGTACAGGGAGATCAGCTTTGAACTGACTTTATCTATTTTATTTAAATTAAGGATGAAGAAATAAATGTCTCTGGCTGCAATTACTTGGACAGAGTCCAAGCAATATATACTCAAATTTATAAAAGACTTTTATATTCCAACAGTTGGTCACCAGCCACAAACTTAGTTTGCCAACGTTCTTAATCCCCCCTGCCATTGAAATGATTCCTAAAAATGAAGGCAAGTGGGAAACATTACTGCTTTTCCTGGTGATTACAAATTAAATAGCCCAAAGGAACCACCAGACTGAGAAAATTTAGAGCAGTTACAAAAAAAAATTTCTAAAAGTCTGCTTGAATATACTGGAGAGATTGATCAGTGAGAGATGAATTAGTGTTTCAGGATCTGGAGGAGGATGGAGGTTAAGGTAACAAGTCCAATATTTGGGATGTTTTTCCCCTTTTCTTTACATAAGGAGAGTGAACTTCCCTTCTGACAACCTGGAGTGGCTAAGGCAACAGGTATTAATGAGCAGGACCCCTCTGTGAGCTACCAGGGACCCCAGCTGTGTACCATCGCGATACATAAGGGCGGTGTAAGGGTTTCCTGGAGTATTAGTGCTTCCGTGGGCCTTGCAGACTCA
The DNA here is from genome assembly GCA_004026905.1 of Hystrix cristata. Lineage (NCBI taxonomy): Eukaryota > Metazoa > Chordata > Mammalia > Rodentia > Hystricidae > Hystrix > Hystrix cristata. Next base: position 124,242 of record PVJO010002509.1, on the reverse strand, counting down.
AACACATAGGTCGTTTCTGGAGGAAGGTAACCTCCGCTCTGGTTTTACATTCCTTCTAGAATAAGGTGAGCACAAGGAAGCCAGACAACATGAAGGGAAACCTGCAGAAATACCAGATAACTGCAGCAGTTCCACAGGAACTCCAGATATCGGAGTATTCATGATATTAAATTGACATTATAGGAGCTCTACTTTCTCTGTTCAGAGAGATAAATAAAAGGTAATTTAGAACTTTATTAGATAAGTGGAAACTACATTAAGAATGCAAATGAAAATTTAAGAATTGAAATAAAGTCACTGAAAATGTATATAAATGGTTTATCAGTAAACTAGATTTATGCTAACTAGCGGATAAGATACAGCAGGAAAAAAAAGATAAAAAGGAATTGGAGGAAAAATAGGTTGTTTATTTACAGAGGAACAATGACAAGAACAATAAAGATTTCTTGGTAGAAACAATCCAGGCAAGAAGATTGTGGAGCAGAATGTTCAAATTATTGCATGAAAAAAAAAAAATCTATCAGTTTGAATTTTATGCCCAGCAAAAGTACACTTTAAAATCAAAGGCAGAATTAAATCTTTTTTTCAGACATTCAAAATCGGTAAGAGTTTATTACTATAAGATGGGCACTACATTGAAGATTAAAGGTAACTCATTAAGTGAAAGAAAAAGGATACTCTCTGATGCCCTGGATCTGTCTACCCCACTCCACTCCCCATACACGCCAGTGAAGAGTTCCAGAAATATCACTCGTGGGTTGGATATCTTTCTTGTTATTGAAATAGCTGTAACAGATATTTTTCTTATTATTTAAATATCTTTAAGAGATGAGCATTTAACAAAAAAAGTGTTATTTAATTGACAACATATACAGAAGTAAAAGAATGACAACAACAGTAAAAAAGGGCAGAAGGAAGAAATAAAAGGACATTTACAATATCTCTATATGTTAAGTGTCATAGTAAAATATGGGATCGAGACTGTAGTCAGCTAAACAGGTGTGCGATAAACTATAGAGCATTCCCTAAAATAAAACACAAAAGTCTTTTAGTTAGTTAACAAAGGCAGAAAAAAGAATAATTGAAAAATACTTGATTAATCCAAAAGAAGGTGAAGAGAAAGAGAGGAGAACAAAAAACGGATGGCGCAAATAGAAAATAAGTAGAAAAATAGGGGACTTAATCCCACTGTAACAATATAAATATGAAAATTAATAGGCAGAGATTGTCAAGTTGGATTAATAAGAACCCAACTATGTTCTTGTAAGAAGCCAATTGTAAACATAAAGACACACACAGGCTAAAATAATGAAAATATTTATTACTAACACCAAGCAGAGTGACTTTATTATTCCCAGAAAAGCAAATTCTAGAGTAAAGAATAAAGACTTAAAGAATCACTTTATAATTACAAATATATGAAGAAGCATACATTTTAAACATTTTTCTAAAACAATCGATAGACTTCCAAATTATAGAAAGTAAAAAGTAATAGACCTACAAAGAGAAATAGATAAATTCTTAATTATTGTCAAGTATCAGTCATTGATAAAATGAGTAGACAGAATGTGAGTGAAGTTATAGAAGACTTTAGCAGTACTGTCCATCAATCTACTTTATATTTACAGAAACACTTTCTTAACCTTCTTACTATTCTAAGAAAACTCCACCGAAGAGCAAGAGAACACACATTCTTTTCTAGAGGTCACAAAACATTTATCAGAAAAACCATGTTCTGGGAGTAAAACAAATTTCAAAAAAGCAACAGGATTACAGTCATACAAAATGTGTCCTTTGACTGAAATAAAACTAAATTAAGAATCAACAAAAAGTTCTTTAGAAAATTCTCAGTTACTTGGAAGCCACGGAACACATTCCTAAATAAACTTTGGGTGAAATAAGAAAAGGAAACAGAAGACATTTTGAATTGAATTAAATTGAAAATATAAGACATAAAAATTGGTGGGCTATTACTGAAGTAGAAATAATTGAGTTGAACAAAGAAACAATATAAGATCAGTATAGAAAAACCAGTTCTATGTAATAGCAATGATAAATCAGAAATTAAATTTAAAATACTATTTATAAAAATGTGAAAAATATGAACTAGGATTCTGAAAGCTGCAAAACATTGGTAAAAGAAATTAAATAAGACGTAAATAAAGGAATATGTTGTATACACATTTCAATATTGATAAAAAGTTTATTCATTGCAAATTTATCCATGGACTTAACACTATCTTAATCAAAGCCCCTTTTTGGTGGAAATCAATGAGCTGATTCTACAATTTATATGGAAATGCTAAAATAGTAAAAAAAAAAAAAAGGATTAAGTTGAAAGACTAAAGATAAATAATTTCGAGATTTACTATATAGCTAGGATCTAGACGTAGCTAGGATCTAGTATAATACTGCAAAAAAAGATAAATAGATGAACGGAACTGATTGAAGTATCCAGAAATGCAAAGCCAGGCACACGGACAGTTGCTTTTTGAACAAAGTTGGGAAGTAAATCCAGTGGGAAAAATCTTGAATAAATGGTGCTAGAACAATTGCACATCTATACTTATTTGATTTCTTTTTTCAGATCTCACGCCACACTCAAGAGTTAATTCCAAAGAAATGGTGTATCTGAATATTTTAATGTTATGTTTTATATATCATGGAGTCTTTTTTTAAACATCGCATGGGATTGCACCTAGGGCCATGCACATGACAAGTGAATGGTCTACCACTGAGCCACAATGTAGCCCCTGAATTTATGGTAATTGAATCATAAAAAATTCTAGAAGAACATGTAAGATACTATTCTTGTCCCCTGGTGTCTTAATCTGCTGAGGCGGATAAGACAAATGGCATCGACTGGGAGTCTAAACCAGGGGTAGCAGGGAGAACCCTTTTACTGGACTGTAGACAGCTACCTTCCTTCTGTGTCATCACAAGGTGAAAAGAGAGAGAGAGACAGAGAGACAGAGAGAGACAGAGAGAGAGACCCCTGGTATATCTTCTTAGCAGGACACTAATCCTGCTGCTTCATGGCCTACCCTTACCACCTTGGTTAACATTAATTATTGTAGCTCCAAAACCAGGCATGGTGGTGCGCACCTGTAACCCCAGCACTTGGGAGGCTGAGGCAGGAGGATCACCATGACTATGAAACCAGCCTGGGCTACACAGTGAGTTCAAGGGCAGCCTGAACTACATAGCGAGACCCTGTCTCAAACCAAACCAAAATAACCAAACCAAACCATTAATTATCTCTAAACACAGGCAGAGTTAAACAGATATGATCACATTTTAGGCTGATACAACTCAGTCCATAGCATGCAGGATTAAGCAAAGATTGTTTAACTGCAATGCCAAAAACATTATTCATAAAAGAAGAAAAGATAAATTGTAATCCATCCAAATTAGAACTTTCTAAATTTTGAAAGAAACTAATGAGAAAATGAAAAAAGTAATAGTTTGAAAGAACTCTCAAATCATTTATCTGATAAAGGGTTTGTATCCAGAGTAAAGAAAGAACTTAAAAATTTAATAGTAGGAAAAGAAGCCATCCAATAAAACAAAATGAGCAAATTAGTTGAACATATATTTCAGCAAAGAAGCAATACAAATTGGAACTAAACATGTAATGTGCATCATTAGTTACTAGAGATTTGCAAAATACAACAATTAGATGAGACTAGAGCTATTAGATCTAGTAGAGCAGCTAAAATTAAAAAGACTCATGCCCGTGTGAAGCACAAGAGCTCTCAGATACTCTCTGTGGGAATACAAAATGATACTAAACACAGGGCCAGTGTTATGATGTTTAATAACTCTTAATATATGCCTAGAATGTCAGTCATTCCACTTACAGCTATTTTTACATGAAAAATGAAAGCATAAGTCTAAACACAGACTTGTACACAAATGTTCACAGTAGTTTTATTTGTAATAGTCCCCAAATCAAAAATAACTCAAATAACTATCAACAGAAACTAGATAAAAAAATTGCAAAATAACAATGTGGTGCACTATGCATCAAAAACTAAACAATAGTCTGTTGGCACACAAAACAACAGAGATAATCTCAAAATAATGATGGTGGATAGATTTCTATAAAATGCAAACTAATACATAGCTCAAAAAGAAACTAGTACATGCCTAGGGTCATAAGGCCATGGGGAAGGGTTAGGAGGGTTACAGAGGGCATAAAGAAACTTTTGGGAGTGATGGATATGTTCACTGTCTTGATTTTGTCATGGTCTCTTGGGTGTATACATATGTCAATACTTATAAAATTGTACATTTTAAATACGTATAGTAGACTGCATATGAACCACACTTTACTACAACTGTATTTAAAGAAATGAAATACAAAATTTTAAAAATATACAATTTATAGTAGTATTAATAACATGAAATATATAAAAATAAATTTAATAAAACTTTAAAAATTATTGAGAAAAACTGAAGACCTGAAAGTATTTGGAACCATACCGTTTAAAGACTCAATGTCTCCGCTATGCTAATCAAATCACAGACTCTGTGTGTATGTATGAGAGATAGAAAAAAATTTCAAATGAAGTATAAAAATGAAAGAAAGAGGAAGAATAGAACTACTAGAAGTAGAACCAGATGGGAGGTAATAAATATGAAGATATGTTTATAAAGACACAATAGTTAATACAGTTTAGTGCTGTTGCAAGAATATACAATGGAATGAAGTAGATATTTGGACAGTTGGTTTTGACAGTGTTAAATTTTAGAGTAATAGGGGAAAGGAGATCTTTTCAATAAATTACAGTAGGTCAATTGGCTAACTGTACGGCAGGAAAAAAAATCACATTTGATCTGTGTCTCTCACTATTTGCAAAACTATAGTGTGGGTGAATCCTACTGAGCTGTATATTCTGGAAGGTCATGTAGAAAATAATTTACATGGTATATAAAGGTTTCTTAAACTATATAAAAATTATTACCAGTAAAGGAAACTGCGAAATTTAGACTACATTGAATTTAAGAACTGTTCATCAAAAGACAGAAGAAAGTAAAAATTCAAACCACAGAGAAGAAAAAGATTTTGCTGAACATAAAACAGAGGAATACCCAATATGTAATGAACTCCATTCAAACGATCACGTGCATAAAAGACATATAACACAGCAGCTAAATGGTCCAAAGACTAATTCATACTCTTTAAGTGAGGATATCCAGCTAGATGGTAGGCTTGCAAAACGTGTTCAACCTCATAGCAATCAGGGAAATCCTAATTAAAACTGCAATGATACAACGCTACAATATACTTTCATCAGTGTGGCTAAAATGAAATCCAGCTACCAAATGTTGTTGTCAAAGAAGCCCCGGAGTCTAATACATTGCTTGTGGGGATGAAACTATTGCGACCACTATTGCGACCACTTTGGAAGGCATTTCTGCATCATCTATTAAAATTAGGCATTTACATTTGCTATGATCTGCAATAGGAGCTTGATTTTCAAAAATGCTTAACGTGTGACTGTATTTAGGTATAACTTAACAAATAGGCAAGACTTTTTAAAAGCATGTAGGGGGCTGTACAAAGGTAGTGGAGACAAAGATGAGCTAAGAGCTGACGTCAATGTCGGCAGAAAATTATCTTGGGGGGTGCCAGGTGAGAAGTGGCAGGAGAGAGACAACAGGTGTGCACTTTAGAAAGTAAGCAATGTTTTATTTCCTGAACACGGAGGTATTTACAGTGGTTTCCCATTTGTAGATTGTATATTTATATGTCAAAAACTTTGTTATCTCTGGCTATATTTTACAGTATTGTTTTAGGTAAAAGGGAAAAATAAGCCATGGAAATCGAGTGTCTAAGATGGAAGTGACCTTGATGGTAGATTTCTAGGAAGCCTGACTTGTTTGTGCTCTCTGCCTTCTGAAATATTACACACAGCTCCATCAATTATAGCATCCTTCTGGCACACTAAGCACCTTCTGTAGAAATGCAAAGACCTCTGGCAACTTGAAGGACTGTCATCGAATGTCTCTTGCTTCCTGATCCCAGAATTCTGTCTCATGAGTCTGCAATGATTCATTTACATTAGGGGTTAAATTATCTTTCCTATACTCGATAGGAATTTGACTGCCATTTCTAACACTGCTTCTGTAGGGATTGAATTCAGATTTCAAAATAAGGTACGGGAATAGCATCTAGTCATTATTTCAGCGATGCCTCTACAGTGACTGGTATGATCCAAGGGAGACTTGGCAGGACATAGACTCTAACTAACTGGGCTCCAGCTTTGGTACTACTAATTATTAATAACTTCCCATGTGAAAATTACTAAACTTTTTTTTTATAGACTTAGTATCCCAATTTGTAGACACTTATCCCTAAAAGACATTGTAAGGCTCAAATAAGATAAGATGTTATGCAAACATTAGAAATAAAGACTCCAAATCCGCAACATTAGGAATAAAAGTGTATAATATAAAACAAATAAACAAACAAGAATATCATCTAGGACTAAATCATTGTCCCATTGAAGTTCCATCGCTCAGTGTCAATATTTTGAGTAACTGCTTCAAATCCCTATCATGTCAGGCAATATCCCTGATGTAGTTTTAACTTTCCTTTTATAAACTTTCATGTATGGATGTCCATAATTTCATCTGAATTCTTTGCCCATAATTTCTGAAAGTATAGAACTGGGTGCCTGGCATGTGATTAGCAACAAAATGTATATTTAATTGCATTTGTTCACTCCTCTTGAATCTTTATAATCTACACCCATCTTGAGAGGAAAATGTACATATTTTGTATATACTCTGTATATACTTCTACATATACTCTCTCTGCCACCTAATATGGGTAACTTTATCTAGCCTATGATTATATTCTGAAGATTTAGACTATGAGGAGGATGACTTGCATCATTTGAAATTAGAGAACCCTGAAGAAGGTTTTGAGAATTTTTCTCTGACATTCTCAAGCATGAGGCACATATGATACATCTACTCAATTATCGGTGTATACTGTTAGGTGTATTTTAAAAACGAGATATTGTTGGCCTTTCATGAACTTTATAGCCTAAGCCTTGGCAAAATTATAAAGCACCATGTCAGTTTTCAATTCTGTCTGCCCTGATTTATGCCCATTCTTGTGATGCTGAACAAATTCTGGGTAAGGTTAAGGGGATACCCAGGATGTTTACAGACATTCCCTGGGTCAAAGCTGCCTGGCCCACATGGCAAGCAGTTCCACCACCTCACCCATGTTAGCTCCGTGCCAGGCCAACCAGCTGGCTGCATGAAGACATTTAGAAGCAGGGAGGAGGTCACACAAATGCCCTATTTGTCACAATAAAACTTATCCCGTCTAGAAAGAGCAATGATCGTACAACCATGTGTAACAAAATAAAAAAGGTTTAGCTTTTTTATACCTCTGAAATATCTACTTCAAAGTTTCTGGTGCAAATCACCTAAACCTACACATAAGCCACTGAAATGGCTTAAGTCACTTCTTGCTGTAACTGTATGGAAGAAAACTGGTGACAGAAAATCGTGGCTCAGAATCTCTGTAGGAGAGATAATATCGGAGATTGAATTAGCTGCAAAGGCTATTGGGCTTTGGTCTGCTGAACCATTTGGACAAATAGAAGAATCAATAGGACATTCCGAGTGGCTCGGCCTCCTGGGAATTGCGCAGCTGCCCTGTGACACTCTGCCTCCACAGCCTCCGATAAGCTATTTAATTTCTAACAAGTTTAAATCAGCGGAGGATCTTGGCTGTGACTACCAAATTAACCAAAAGCAAAGAAATGTTACGTTCTGTGAATCTCTTCCATTTACAAACATTCGTCTTTTGTGTCACTCAGTTATGTATCTTTTCGAGAAAAAGTTTTCTTTAAACTCTCTCCACTATGGATGGCTTCCCTTTTAGCTAAGGAGTGAGAAAGAGCTGAGAGAAGGAAGATGTAAAGGGTGCTGCTTTTGGAGGTTATCATTTTCGTACCTTTCCTGGAGATTTTTATTTTCTGTTCTTGTCTACACTGACAAAGAAATAACTTGGTTGCGGTTCTATTGTTTTTGGTCCACGGGGTCAGGAGAGCTTGTAGACAGAAGCATGGCTGGTTTCATGGTGACCCAGAATTAGCCTGCACTTCAAAGTACTTCCTCTTTTCTCTGCATGAAGAACTGTTTAAAGAAGTCCTTTTTCCTTTTACAAGGTGAACGCTTCAAAGCACTGGGAGGAGTATTTCCTTGTCAGTGTTTACCTTCCAAGGTGAGGAGTTCACAGACGTTCCTCTGTTTGTACAGTAGAATCGAATCGTTGGCTTGGAGGAAGGGCTCTCCTCGGTCCTCTTCCACCGTCAGGAGTTTCCGTGCTCATTTTTCACTTACCGATGCATCAGAAGCTGTGCCAGAAACCTCCCCAAAAAGGCGCATTAAACTCTTCTGGAGTATATTTCTGTCAACTTGGGTATCACTAAAAAAGGAACTGGATCCTGTTTTCCAAGCCCTCTTTTCTTTCACAGGTTACAAAATGTTCACTGAATGGCCAGAAATGACAGGCAAAGTGGATGAGCGGGAAAGTACACCTATTTTCTCATAGTACATGGAGGACGAATGACTGTTATACACAGTAAATTTTTTATGGGGGAGTACTAGGGAGCAAACGTAGGACTTTTGTACTGGGCTATTATTTCCTCAGCCCATTTTTTTTGGTTTTAATTTTTTATTTTGAGACACAGTCTGAGTTTCTCAGGCTTGACTCAGACTTATAGTCCTCCTACTTCAGCCCTGCAGAGTCCTGGGATTAGTGGGGTCACCATGTCCAGCTAAGGTATCTGATTCCTAACGCATGTACTTGGCGTTACACATGCATTTGAGCATCAACTCCCTCGGTAAGACAACTTCAGCATATTCTACAGGATATTCACCAGTGTGTACGGTGGTGCAAGAACAGCTCCAGGAGCAGCCTGAAGGTGTGTCTCTATCTGGTGGTGCGTCACCTCGTGCTATCTGTAACCTTTCATTTGCCACAGGAAGCTCTGAGATGCTGAAGTCACAGACCGTATCTCTGTGTTCCAGAAACTGCTTCTGAGGGATAGAACAGTGACTGGTACTTTGTAAAGAATTAAACTGAGTTCGATCCCCAGCACCAAAAAAAAAAAAAAAAAAAAAAAAAAAAAAAAAAAAGAATTAAAATATTTTTGTGTTTATATGGAAATTTTTAACATTTTAAGTGAAATGAGATATTTGCAAGTAACTATTACCAATTTCTGGGATATTATTTAGCAATATTGGCAGACAAAAAAATTAAAGGCAAGATTTACATACATCCTATAATCATGCATAAGAAAAGAATATCACACTCAAAGCCAAATGAGAGAAAATATACTAAAACGGTTAGAGTGACAGGATTATGAAATTTTTTAACACATTTTAGGAGAAAACGTCAGTTTATGTTTTAAAACATAACAAAACAGATTTTCTCTTGCAATGAGTCTCTGCCTGAGAAAAACTACAAGCTAAAAGACAAAAAATATTTTAAAGAGTAGACTAATGGATTATAAAATGACGATTAGCTACTTTGTGTCAAGAGCTGTTTATATGCTTCAAGCGAATGATCCCAACGTCTTGCCAGGTGGATAGTTGAATTTTAATTTGAGATTTGTAGAAAGTGAAGTGTGCTGATGTGAGGTCACTTGTTAGAGGCCATGACGGATTTCTATGATTTTTGGACTCTGAAACCCTTCTCCTTCCAGGACATCAGAAAGCCTCATCATGTGTCCACTCCGGCTTCCCACCGGCCCAGGGCAACACTCCGGCATTGGATTCCTTTTGCAACTCGACCTGCAGCACACGGTCTGCCTTTCCCACACTCCTCTCCAGTCAAACTGGCTGACTCTCAGGCTCCTCGCTTATGTGCTCACTTCCACACCCGCTTCCTCTCATCGCCTGTAGGGCTGCCCACATTTCCCTTCCCTAGTAGAGTCAATTCAAGTTCTCCAGAGCCTTGCAGGTTCCTGGTTCGCACCAGTTCGTAAAGTGTTCCCACCCTTGAATTTTGATTGACTCTACTATCTGTCCAGCACCTGCTGTTTTGGCAGCTCTTATATTTTCATATCATAATTCAATATTTTATCTATGTATGATTCTCTCTCCACAATTAGCTTTTTCTTTTCTTGAGGTCAAGCATGTATTTAATTTCCATTTGTTATGGCAATAGCATAATGGTTAAGGGAATAGAATGCAGAGCCGCTGGTCTGTGGATCTACTCTTTTGAACCGTGGGATCATTTAGAAGTTATTTAATTTCATTGCATTGTAGTTTTCTCACCTGTAATCTGTGGATAATAATACTCATGACTTCACAGATTTGTTAATAGAATTAAACAACATAGTAACTATAAAACTTAGTATATTTATAGGGCGCAGAAAGCACCTAATAAATATGCTTATTATTGTTAGTAATAGTGGCTCTGATTATCATTAGTGGTAGCATTTTTATTAACAAACAATAAACACAGAAAGCTATATAATAAAAAAGAGCAAATTAAACTTAAAAGAATCAACTCCATAGATCTTTTTAGATTTCTTTTGGATCTTTCAATATGCACAGGCATTTTTCACTTAAAACTAGTTTGCGAGCTGGGGATTTAGCTCAGTGGTTAGAGTGTTTGCCTTGCAAGTACAAGGCCCTGAGTTCCATCCCTAGCACCAAAAAAAAGAAAAAAAAAAAAAAACCCAAAAAAACTAGTTTGCATTTATCTGCTACATTCATAATATTTATTACAATGCTCAATTAAGAGAAAATACTTGAAAATACTATGAATTCTGTTTGCAGAATTCATAAGGAGTAAATGTAGTCATTCTTAAATAGTAGCCAAAGTGAGAAAGAAGAAAACAGAGAAAAAGAAACAAAAATAGTTGAAACTGAGAAAAATAGTTGAAACTGAAAAATAGAAAAGGAGAACTTTTGAAATGATATTGTGATTAGTATTGGGAGACAGATGGATTTAAATTCTTAGCAGATTGTGCAAATAAATGTAATAGGTGGGGGACTGCTGAGTGCGGCGATCTTTTCATCCCGGCAGCTAGCTGACTGGGGAGTGATTCACAAGGAATCAGGTGAGAGTCTCTGTTGACTTTCCTGCTTGCTTGTTATACAGGGTGGGTGACTCATGTGTGGATCAGAGTGTTGCTCTCCTGGGGGGTTATTAGTAAAATATGACTAATGTTTCCAAGCTACTTGGTGATTCTAAGATGTTTTCCACAGAACCAAGATACTCAATTATGCAAGTCCATGTCTTAGGAACTTTATCAGACAAAATACATGACTTCATCACACTTCTCTCCTGTGTATAGTATAAGCAGTGCCCTGGTAGAGAAAATTCAATTTCAGACTCAAAAATTTCCAAAGTCACAGCTAAAAGCTGTTTTCTTTTATTGACTTTAAGGCGAAGCTACCTAGCTTCACAAGAAGACAAGAAAATAACTGGAATTTTTAGGCCTTTTGCTCCCACCTGGAGTTGGTTCTGTGTGGGTTTGTTCTGCATGGGGTTTTTCTCCTTCTGTAAATGGCAGAAGAAGGGACAAGTTTACTTGAGTAGTAACAGTACTCCATCAAACATCCTATTACTGAAACAATTCGATGTGTACTAATAAGCGTCTGATTTATTAGTACACATCAAATTGTTTCAGTAATAGGAATAAGTGTAAATAAGGACAAAGGGATAGAATAGGTATTTTGTTTAAAAAAAAAGAGAGATCGTATTCAAAAGAGAGAACTAGATAGGGAAAAGGGGGATAAAGAAGAAGGTTAAAAGAAAAGTAAGATGAAAGGGGAAAAAATGGTAAAGTGTAGCTACACTTGTTGCAAATAGGGAGCGGTGGGTGAATGGAAAGGAGGGGAGGGGAAAGGGGGAAGAGGGGGGAAAACTAAGATGTATCATGTACAGGTACAAAATAACCATGTTGATTATGATCATTATGTATACAATGTACCAATGCATGTTCTTGGTAAAAATAAAAAAAAACAAAAACCAAAAAACAAAAACATCCTATTACTGAAAACAGCCAGGTATTAAAAAAACGATGTGAATTACAGGGATTCTTACAGTGATAGTCCTGTAAAGAGCAAAAACCAGGGTTCCTTAAAATGTGGGTGTGATAGGAACAAAAAATCAACAGTTGTAACATGTCTTTCTCATAGTCGGTTATTATTCAGAACTGTATCCGCTATTCCTGCTGCTGAGTAGAGCACCAATGACATAATTTATGCCACATTCAATAATATATACCCGGTGGTCAGGCTGACAACTTGCAGACCTTCAGTGTACTGTGTTCTGGCCTGTCCTGGCACTCGCTCTGTTTGTCCCCTCCGTGCCAGCGAGCCCTCCCCACCCCGAGCCTCCTTCCTTTGAGGTGCCATTTTAGATGCCCTCACCTCTGCAAAGTCTCCCCTGAACAGTTTAAATTTGAGTCCAGAAGTTTCTGCAGGTCTTACCCCACCCCCCCAGGTGGGTCTGCACCCCAACGCTGCACAGTTCTTAATGGGGCGTCACATATCTATCACTGATGTCTGGTCCTCAGCAGAGTTCAAATAAATATTTGTCAATTAGATCCTCACAAGAACTCATTGAAGATCATTTTTATCATTCTCACTTTACCATGTGGAAACCTGAGTCTGTGACTAGCTCACATGTTCGCATTGTTCATGCAGGGAGGTGGGAGGCAAGATTTAAAGTTTCACTGATCGCCAGCCTACTGACCTTTGGTGACACCCCTGACTTCCAAGTTTAGAGGCAGCGGAACCCCTAAAATTGGTGATGATGAAACAGTGCTCTGACTCATAAACTCGATCTTAATTTAATAAATAACACTTTCAATGAGGGAGTGAATGAATGATGGTTCTATTCCGGGCTGACTTGTGTTTGTAAGTGACCCGGTCGCTGCACTGGTGGGGTTGTAGGATCCAGACAAACGTGCAGAGTTCCTCTAGAGACAGCCGAGCCCGGCGGCGTGGCCACACCTGACGGGCTGCTCCTCGCTGAGACGCCGGCTGCCTTCCAGGTGCCGCGTGCCAGCTTGCGGCCGAGGCCTGGAGCCAGCGCTGGGTGGGGCGACGTGCGGGAATTAAGAGCTAGGAAGTGAGAACTGGGGTGCTGCCGGTGGAGATGAGGGCCTTATTTACCAACAGAAGCCCAGAATGGCCGTTCTGGCCCTAACTTGAATTGGCTGGCCACCTCTTTATTCTGAGTGGCACAAGAATTTGACTTTTCCTTTGTTTTATGATGTCCTGTTGCTTCCGGAGAGTCTCTTCTTCCTCCGGGAATTTGACTATAACCTTCATCATATTGAAACAAAGAAATAAAAAGAAATCATTTCTACAGCGCTTCCTCCTCCTCCTCCTCCTCATTTTCCCACTTAGATACAAAAACAGCTGCGTGATGCAGATACCGGCGGGTGACCGGGCACACTGGGATGGGGTAAAGTTCCTTTCGGTGCAGTCTGATGTGAGCCTGCGTTTCCACCCTGGGACGAGTGACAGTTCTGCGGCAGGGCTGGGGGCTGGGGGAGCAGGGTGACCTCAGTAAGTGCAAATGACATAAGCGAGGCAGGGTATGGAGGGCACAGAGAGCTCGCTCTCTTTGGCCCTCCGGTTTTAGCCTCCAGAGAGGCTTTGGGCTGTCAGTGGGATGCAGAATGGGATAGTGTGGGGCTCCCGAACAGGGCAGGAATGCTCAGCCACGGAGAAGAAAGAGGATGAACGAAAGGGAAAAGTCCCATTCTCCAGCAGTGGGGAAAACAGTGCCGTTTCTGTGGAGAGCCATTTTCTCATAATGGTGTTTGCTGGAACCTTCCAGGTTAAGGTGAACGAATGATTCTCATGTTGTAGCACTTTATTGCCCAAGAGGTTGTTAAAATGAAGATTCCCACGCTTCAACCTTAAAGTTGTTGATTCAGCCAATCAATGTGGCCTAAGAATATGAATTATTTTAAAAACCCTGATAATTTAAACATAGGTGATTTATTTCCTGTACTCTGAAACACACTGATTGTCCTGTTTTTGAGATTTGTCAGTAACTTTGTGGCCTAAAATAGTCATTTGACCTTATGCTTTTTTTAATGCATAAAGTTACAGTCTATTAATTAAACAATAGCATTTAATTTAAAATATATGCAGAGAACAAAAACCCCATTTTTGTATATCTAAAGCAGATATCATTCATCTTATTGTTGAAACTTCTGTGGTAATGTTGTGCTTTTTCTCCAAATAATTGGCATTGTGACATTCTTCTATCTTCAGTTTTTTAATGGTTTAATATGATTTTTCTCCCTGTTTTAGGTTCCTATTTAATCTGCTTCTGCCTATTAAATCAACTTCCCTTCACAGCAAAGACTGAGGTTGCTTTTGTTAGATTAAACATTTTTTTTTTTTATCTGACCTAGCTTTCAGCTACATCTACTTAGTTGTATCAATGGTTGGGTAGCAGAAATTGCTGGGATGTCACCCAGTGGGAAAATCAATTCAGGAAAGAAGGCCTAATGCTATGCATTTGACTGTAGAGCATCTCTTTTCTTTTTCCAAGCATATCTGTCTCAGCACACCTGGGTATTCTTCCCCAGGGCTAAGAAGAAGTTTGAATTGCCCTGCTCTTAATTAGCAACATTGCTTTCCCCTTATATTACAGGTGAACATGATTCATTCTCTTGAATATATTCATAGGAGAGAGACTCACTGCAAAAGGGCACATCAATGTAAAATAAAGAAGGGGCCAGTGGTAAGGTGCTTAAAAGATAATTCCTGACTATTGTTTTAGAAGTCTGTTAAAGTAAATGCTTCTTGTGATACAATCCAACATCTGAAGAAGAGCTAGAAATGCTTTTGTTCCTTGGATTTAGATGTTTTGAAGAACATCCCCCACCCCAACACGGAGCCTTTCTTAGCCTTTGTTTTGAACTTGATTGTTCTTCATCCAGGAATTTTGATGTTTCATGAAGAGCACAGGCATTCGTTGGCTCCACTGGGGCTACACGTTGTGCCAGTGTGCGTTTTCCTGAGATTTCTTAGATTGTGTGAGTTTCTCTATGGAGTGTGATAGGAAAAAAAAGATGAAGAATGGTTGAAGTAATGGTCTAGTATGTTTGTGGTATGAAAAATTAATCTCATGTTATAATAGTAGTATTTTCCCAAAGAACTCAAGGGATTGCCACAGAAAGCTGAATTTACAAGGGCAGGTTCTTCTTCTTTAGGCGGACTCTTGTCTTAAAAGAAACTGCAAGATGACCCCCACCCGTAGAGCCTGGGGGCCATCTACCTCTGAGCTGGCATCTGTGATCACCCATGTGAACCAATAGCAGAGTATTTAGTTCTAATTAGCTCTCGCACTCAGCTTTTAAGGATGGAGAAAATGAAGGTGGATAGTTAGAAGATACAAAACACAAATTTCTCCACCCCTTCCTCTGTTATAAAGCCTTCTAATACAAATTTTTTAAATTTTAAAAATAATGCTTTTAAAAAAATAATGCTGTAGATGAAAGGACTGGTTAATGGCTCTTTTGTAAAAGGATCAAATTTTAGATAGGTGCTGGAAAGAGATGGGAGATCTTAATGATCCCTTGAAATTTTTTCCATTATTATTTGCTACCAGAGAGTTTGCTAAATTTCACTTGAGAAAAATCATATAGCATATCCAATGGACTGTAGATTATGATAAGATTAAGTGCTTCAGTTTTCTCATCTTTAGAATGAGAATAATGATGCTAATTTTGCATAGGATTATATCAGTATTCAATGAAATAACCAAAGCAAAATGTCTATCTAGAACACAGCCTGAGCCATGCATGGTCAAAATATATTTTCTATGATTACTATGATATCTGATGAATAAAAATTAAAAATGCAAAAATGGGATACTTAGATTAACAATTATCTGTTTTGCTTAATCTCCATTGAATCTGAGTTTTAATGCTTTGCTAGGCTTTGACAAGAGTGCACTTTTGGCTAAATACAGAGACAATAGGGTTGTATCTTATTTTACTTACCTACTTTATTTTTATCCTTTTCTTTTTCTATACCCCCCCCGTGATCCACATTTTTCTGGATCTCTTTTCTGGACCTGAGAAACGTATCTGTTCTATATTCAATTTCCTTAGAATTCTATGGTTTATAGGAAAAGAATTTTAAAAAGTCATCAAACTGCTATTTGTGTATTAGCTATATTTTGTGCTATTTGTATTTCACTAAGGTCTCCTTAGAGATTGTGTATTAGAAGAAGGGACTGTCCTAATAAAAAGTTGGGGCATATGCAGGAAGCTATTTTAAAGACTAACATGATTTTTCAGCTTCAGGACTTTGTTGAAATACTGTGGTGCCCACCCATGGAACTAACAACCATACATTATAGAGGCAGTTGAGGGTGGGCTTCTGGTTCCACTTAGCTTGAATTTTGAATCCTAGCTTCAAATTAAAAGCTGGATTTCCTTGAACAAATTATTTAACCTCACTGTACCTACATTTTCTAGTCTATAAAAGAACAAAAAAGAGATGAAAGAACTTATATCAGAGAGCCGTTGTAAGAACTAAAGCTAATATAACGCAAAGCACTTAAAATAATAATAAAAGCTTGTATAAATATTGCTATTATTATTTCTAAAATAATCGAAATTTCAACTCTGTCTGCATAAAATACATCTCTAATTAGTAATTAATCCTTTGCCAAACCAGGTGCCTTGATTTTTAATTCAGATGCATCAAGACATGTTTCTATATGAAAGCTGGTTGTGTTGTCATCTCTTATGTTAAGTAAAAAGGATCAAAGACTGAACTAAAAATCACCTAAAATTGAATTCAGACATTACACATTGCAATTATTATTCAAGAAAGTCACTATGTTGTAATCACGTTTTAATAATAAAAATTCTCCATTTCATCAGAATAGGCGACAAACAGATGTATTGCTGTTCAGGGAAAGTGTCCTTAGCCGAGGAGCTTGTTAGCAATGTGAGCGCACAGGAACAAAAACAGCCAAGTTCCACGTGTCATTTGAGCAGATCTCAAAATGAGCACAACCAATTTTTTGGTAACGTGTAAGTTTCTCCTCCGATTTGCTTTTCTTTATATTTGCTTTTTCATCTTTGCTGTACCTTTAGAAAGATGAGTGATGATAAATGATTTTCTCAACACATTAATTAAAATCACATATTTCACTTATATCAGCATCGTACCATGTCTCACATTTATGCCTAATTACAACCTTCCAACATCTCTATTCCTCAGTTTTCCATTATCTCCTTGTTTAGGAGTCCATAGACCTTTTTTCTTGGCAATGTCTTATATCTCTGACCTAGGGAAGTGGGTTGTTTTGGTCTTGCCTTTTAGCAGTTTGTAATTCACCTGCAGAACTCACCTTGGTAAGGTATTATTACTCTGGTTCATATCATAGCCTATTTGTAACAGGGATTAAATATTTATATATGAGAAAGAAGAGCAATTGTGGTTGTTCCACTTTGGGTAAAATTATAGGCCTATCAATCTTAATGCTGTGAAGCATGAAACCAGGAAGTATTTCGCCACCCCCCCACCCTAGAATATTGTATTGCACAGTTAGGTGTATTTTAGGAGCAATACTTCTGTCAGAAAGGAAAAGATGGAAAGTAAAACATACTAACTACAATGAATCCAATCAGCCTTTCACTTGTGATTTCTGGGTTAGCACAAATCATGAGTCTTGAATCTCTGCCTCTCGGCACTTAGCTTGATGAATCACGCCTCCCTCCCCTCTACTGCTCCTCTGTGGCTGTCATTCAAGTTGCTGACATGTGTCTCTATGATGACACAGAGGTACCCAGGCCATAACTGCAAGGCCATGGGGAGAGGTTTTGGCTGTTGTTTGCAGAAAAAGATGCAACTACTGATTTGATGGTTATCCTTTTAGCCAAGTATTTCGGCAACTGTAGAAGATTAAACCTTAATACTAGAACCAACCTGAGAGACTAGACTTTTTTTTCTTTTGTGCTTGTTATTGAAGTTGCTAACTGACTGATTTATGGCTGGCCATCTCTTTGCAACAAGAACTGTTGCAAATTAAGTACAATGGCAGTCTTGCTATAGAAATGCTTGGCAGTATGTTGCCCAAATACAGAGGCGCTAAAGCCAAAAGTGACTACTGAACTCTTGAAATGTGGCTATTCCAAGGGACACGAGTTGTAAACAAGTTATTCACAAGATTTCATGGACTTCCTGTGAAAGACAGTTCAGTGATTTTTGTTTACTACATGTTGAAATGGTAAAATTTGGAAAATACTTGGTTAAGTATGCCATCAAAACCAGTGCCACCTCTTTTTTCTTCATAAATACGGTTACTAGAAAATTTTAACTTGTACACGTGGCTGGTGTTCTATTTATATTGGATATCAAATCAACTGATTCAGCAGCTCAAAGCTCCAAGTTACCAGGCTTGGTTGGAGCAAGTACCAGAGCACCCTTCTCATCATGAGGGCAGGTCAAAACATGATTTGTGTTCTTGTAGCTGGAAAGGAATAAAACAAATTACTCAGATCAACTTTTCTGGTGCAAGTGTCTCACATTTTCCAAATGTCACCTGTTGAGTATGTACATAACTACGGAGACTACTGTTTTTTAAATTAAAATTCTGGAGGAAACAGTTCTGTTTTGTGAAGATATGAATTGTACCTGACACAATGCCATTAGTTCAAGGATAAGAGGATTGCTTGAAGGTAATCACTAGACAATGATAAATTGAGTGTGTGTGTGTGTGTGTGTGTGTGTGAGAAAGAGAGAGAGAGAGAGAAAGAGAGAGAGAGAGAGAAAAAGAGAGAGAGAGAGAAAATGAACACAGATACTTCTATAAAGTCTCCCACAGATTAAAACATTAGAGAATTTCTTCATCAGGTCTAATGCTGAAAGAAGTTTTTCAAAGTGGTGAAAGAGGGATAATTCAGGATTCATTTAAAAGTTAAGATTTTAAAAAAAGTTAAAATTTAGAGGCTGGAGATACAGTTCAGTGGTAGAGTACTTACCCAGCATGCACAAGGCCCTGGGTTCCATCTCCATCATTTCAAAGAAATAAAGTTATGATTCAGTGTTCCTGCAATATTTACATTAACTAGCAATCTACTATGTAGGTATAATATTTAAAATAATTTAAAATAATAACACTCATTTGTCAATATTCACTGTCCTGAGATTTATCAGTGAAGTAAAAACGTCCTTTCAAAGGATGCGATTCATGTGTATCACTTATATTTGGTATGTTAAGCAGTCAGATGATATTTGGCTCATACTCTGAGGAAAACTGTGTCGGCTATCAAGCATGGTGGTGCAGGGCTATAATCCCAGTTACTTTGGAAGCTGAACAGAAGAATCGCAAGTTTGGGGCCAACCTGGGCAATTTTCTGAGACCCCATGTCAAGATAAAAACAAAAATAGAGCTAGAAATGTAGCTCAGTGGTCCTCTGTTCAATTTCCAGTACTTAAAAAAAATGAAAGAATGAAGGAAGGAAAGAAAAAAAGACAGAGAGAGAGAGAGAGAGAGAGATAGAGAGAGACTGAGATACAATGGCAATTTCATGTGAGTAAAGACTTCCTGGTCCAAGGTTTTTGACATGTTGTAGAGGATAAGCCAGGGAGGAAAGAGAAGACTTGATAATTGGTGAAAAGGGGGAGCATGGGAGAGAGAGAGAGAGAGAGAGAGAGAGAGAGAGAGAGAGAGAGAGAGAGAGATCTAGAATGATTCCTGGATTTCTGTCTTGTGCAAGATAGTAAGTACAAGAAAAGCAAATTTTTAGAAAGGGAGAGATGAAGATTTCTATTTATTTGAAGTAGTTGTAGAACGTCCAAGGAGTGAAAGATCCAGTTGGACAGTGGATATAAGTGTAAGAACACTCAGTAACCCACAGCTCAAGGCCCAATAGCATCCACTGAATTTTAGCACTAAAAGAAAGGTCTGAACATTCATTCCCTGTAGATGGGAATGAAAAGTGGTATAACCATTTTGGGAGACAATTTTTTAATTTTTCAAAAAGTTAAACATTGACTTGGCATGTGCTTGAGAAATTCCATTCCTATGACCCCAAGAAAAGTGAAAACATAGTCACACAAAATCTTGAATAGAGATGTTTATAACAGCTTCACTCATAATACTTAAAAAGTAGAAACAACTAAACATCCATCAGCTTGGTCTGTCTATACAATGGAACATTGTAAAATATTATACTCCATAATAAAAAGGAGTGAGATATTGGTATATGCTACAACATAGATAGACTTTGGAAACATTATGCTAAGTGAAAGAAACAAGTCATAAAATATATTGTATGATTCCATTTATATGAATTGTCCAAATTAGGCAAATCCAAAGAGACAGAAAAGAGATTAGTGGTTACTTTATGTGGAGGGTAGGTGGTCAAAGAAGAAGAGAGAATGAGTCCTTGAGTGTGTGTGTGTGTGTGTGTGTGTGTGTGTGTGTGTATGTATGTCTATAAAAGTTTTCTGAGATTGATTGTGGTAATGGTTGCACACTTATGTGAATGTGCTAAATATAGAAAATTGTATATTCTAAAGAGTTAATTGTATGTTATTGTGAAATATTTTTCAACAATCTGTTAAAAACATAAGTCTGCAGGTTGGTGTTTCTACCCCCACTTGATTTAGTCTGTGCAATGAGGATGTATGATTCAGACTAACAGACTTAGCTTTTGGCAACACGACAGTCTCTAAACTCATAAACATTCCAACAGTATCTAGAAATGCTGACAAAACATAACAAAAACATTTTTAAATTTCAGGAAAGACAACAGTTCCCTGGAGTCAGATATTGGAACTAGGGAAGCAACGCAGAGGGAAAGGGTTGTAGTATTAGTCTGGGGACTGGATTCACTGCCCGTGTGCAAACGATAGACAAGACCACGTAAAGAGGGAGTGGTAGTGGGAACTCCAGGTTAAAGCCAGAATTCTGAAGGGCTGCAGCCTCAACAAAAGAAGAGTAAAAGCAAACAAACAACATTGACTACCAATATAAGGAGACACAAAAATCTTATTTTCTACTGACTTCTAAGCAGAGTAGTTTTCTTATAAGAAACTAGAATACCAGGCTTATTCCTTTCTTAGGCATAAGGCCTGAATTTCTATCTGAGAATTTAAAATAAAATGACTCCAAACACAGTGATAATCTTGGAATATTTAGAAGAATCAAACCCAAATATCTCTTGAGAGGTTTCTATGAACCCAGAAAGTTGGGACTTTTTACAGAAAAAAATTCTGTTGAAGACAAGCTCACAGTCAAACATGGAAAAAATAATACAAAGAACAAATCTTTCATAATCAAAAGTCTCCATATTTCAATAAACAAAGATATTACTGTTTATTCCCAGGAGTTAGTGAAATCAAATCTGGAAGAGACTGTAAACATTTTTTAAAGAGATGAATAATTAGGAAGTTTGAAGCCATATTAACATAGATCTGAAAAGAGTATTGAATTAAAAAAAGACAGAACAATGTGACTTCTTTTGCAAAATACAATTTGTATATAGAAGAAGAGAATATCAATGGTAGTTGGAATAAAAATAAGACGAATAAGATAATAGCGGGCTCCTATGTATATACGAGAAGACTTAGCCGTGAGTTTAGGATAGGTCCCAGTACACAGCAGGGAAGCACAGAGCCTTTTAGAATCGAATGGCCTCTGTTTAAATCCTAGAGCTGTCACCCAATCATCTGGGCCCCACTAGCTAGGGAAGTTACTAAATCTGTGTCTGCCTCAGTTTCCTAATTCTAAATTACAGTTTACCGCCATGCCTACCTCATAGGAGTGCTGAGAAAAATACCTCGTGTTTGCATATGACTTCAGGGTTTGCAGTGGGCCCTGCCATGTGCAGCCCAGACTCTTGAGGATCAAAGGAGCTGCTCCTCCACCCTCCAGGGGGGCCGTGGGCAGAAAGCGCTCACCTGCCAGCCCCTTTTGAGAATTGCCTGTCTGAAGACAGCTGTCCTACCTAAAGTTGCCTTTCCTTCCTGGGGTGGCCTGTTTTTCAGTCAGCCACAGGAGAGAGGCCTATGCCCCTGTCCCTTCCAAAGAAGTGTCCTAGCCCTAGTTCTTGTGAGAAAGCCACACAGCTCAACTCCCTCTGCCCAATCTTGTCTTTCTTCCCTTTTGCAGATGTTGGACCAAGAACAATCCCAAATACAGTCCTGACAGTGCAATCTTTTCTTCCCAGCATGCGTGTCATCGCCACTGTTGTTAGTATCTGAATCACTGGATAGTTCAATTCTCTGCATAAGTGCCCAAATTAAATATATATGTATGGGTACGTGAAGCGATGGAGAAAAATAAAAGAAAAGGGAAAGACTATGAAACATGGGAAAAAGAACCAAATACATCTTTTGTGATGGAAAATCATCATGGAAATTAAAACCCAGGTGATGACATAGATAATGACTTAGGTGTAGCAGAAGAAAAAATAACTGAAAGAGAGATATGAATAAATGACCCAAGAGCACCTGCAGAAGGTGAGAATTAGAAAATCTTAAGAATTTAAGAGGTATGAAAGTAGAAAAAGAATCTTATTATGTCTTAGGAAAAGAAATTCAAAAAGAAAGAACAGAGAATGGGAAAGCAGAAATAATAAAAAAGAAAATGACTGCTAAATTTTCAAAAGACATGACAGGTACAAAGTCATCTAATGGTTGAGACGTAGAACATCAAAGAATAGATTTTATTAGTCGGTCATGGTGGCACAGGGTTGTAATCCCGGCATTCTGGGAGACTGAGGCAGGATGGCTGCAGGTTTGAGAAGTCTGAGACCAGCCTGGGCAATTCAGTGAAGTAGTGAAACCCTATCTCAAAAAAAAAAAAACAAAAAACAAAAAAAATTGACATGGGCTGCAGATGTAGCTAAATGCAAAAGCCCAGTGTTCAATACCCAGTACCAACAAAACAAAACAGATATATTTATTGAAGGAAGAAGATTTTTTAAAAAAGGAACAACTATATTTACAGCAAACGTTGAAAAAGCAGCAGTCTAGGAAGCAGCATGACATCTTTGAGTTCAGGGAGAAATCAACATCAGGTGAAAATTCTATGTCTAGATCTTCTGGTTTTTCAATACTGAAGGAGAATAAAGAATTTCCTAAATTGAGAAAGTATACTCAACATGAATGACCTTTTAAAGATGATTTTAGTTATATGGGTAAATTTAAATAAGCTTTCGACGTGAAACCAATAATGATAATTATACCATAAGGCAGCCGCAGAAACTATGACTGATGTTAGGAGACGAAAAATAATGAAGAAACAAACAGACCTATGCAAAAAGGAGAGAGAAGCTAGAAACAGTTTAGCTTATGTGAGTCTGTATAAATAAATGAGTATTTGGTGTATGACCCCAAGACCACTACAAATCAGCGAGGAATGAACAGACTATTTAACAAATGATTCTAGAACAATCAGCTCTCCAAACAGAAAACTCTGAAGACGGAAGTATTTAAAAAACTCAAAAAAATTTGAATACGTTTATGATATTAAGAGAATGATTTTATAAACAAGACCTGAAAAACCAGGAGTATAAAGAAAAACGTTGAAACATTTGTATCCTTCTGCCTGCTGTATACTTAAAGATATAAAGGGAAGGAAGTGGACTAGCCAGAAAATACCTGGAGATCCCCAAACTCTACATTCACCAGGAAAATTTAAACTAAAACAAGAGGATAATCTTTTGTCCACACCACACTGGCAAACATGTAGAAAAGTCTTCGAAGTGTTGATGGTGATCCAGGCTTTCACATTATGATGGAAAGAGCTGGACATTGGCATGCTGTTCTGGAGAATAATCTATAATGTCTTGTTAAGTGGAAGACGTACATTTTTTTTTTTACCTGAAATTCTATTGCTAGTTTCCTCTCAGAAAAGAGGTTCTTAGAAATGTGCAGAAGGCAATAAGTAAAATCTCTTACATTGGAGAATCATAATAATAAATGCAAAAAAATATAAAGTATCAAATTATCCATCGATGGTATTGCTTTGTTTTGTAATGCCATAACAGGAGGAAACAAATCTGAACCTACATGAATTAATACGGTCAAATGTCAAAAACATGACTTAAAGTGAACATGTCTTATACAGGAATATGTATGCTGGTATGCTTTTATGTAACTTTTAATACAGAGAACTACTGAGTGTGGTAGTTTTGAATATATACCTTCATAAAAATCAGAAGACTTAGGAAGATCATCTACTCTTATGTCTACCTAGGAAGAGAAGGAAATGTGTAGGATGTGGGTGGGTGTCTTTTGCTATTATCTGTAATTCAATTTCTTTATCAGGGAAGAAAAAAGGAAGTAAGGAAAAAGAAAGAAAGAAAGAAAAAAGAAAGAAAGAAAGAGAAAAGCAAAATGTAAAAATAAAATGAAAAACAAGAAAAATGCAAGTCATAGCACCCATGGCAAAATGTTAACATGATTTTCATTAGGATGGTAGATAAAGAGTTTTCTGTTTTTTCTTTACTTACATAGGTTTCAAGCATCTTATAAGTAAAAATAAAGTAAGTTAAAGGAAGTGCAACGCATGGCCTTCATAAATCTGGGTTGCCTGTATGATTCTTTCACGATGATAAGGTTTTTCCCTAATGTCAAATCCTAACTGCAAATGGCTTTGCGTTTCAGAATGGTAGATTTTGACACATATTCTGTTTCATCACGACACCAACCACGGTTTTTATCCTTATCATCTTTTTCTTTTAAACAAACAGTAACACTTACTTCTCTTTTTAAAAACACAGATTCTGGATTTACTTTGTTTCCCATATTCTACATAGGATGTTCATGCATTGTCTCCGAGGAATTTCCTATACTAATTCCTCTCCAGAAGCATCTTTTTTGCTTATTTCCTTTCATCCATAGCAATCATATTGTTATAAGTCTGTTTTGAATGCTTTTTGTCTGGATTTCTTATTCTCTGCCTCTGCGATTCAGTTTTAACATCATTCCCATTGCATCTCCAAGACTCTGGCAAAGCACTCCCCACCTGTTCTTCCTAAAATAACTCCTTTTGCCAGACAGTATGGCTCACCATTGAGTCATCATTTTACCAAGGGAAAAGCACCTTTTACTATATGTCCTGGACTTTTATACCCTTTAAGTTACAAGAGCTTAATTTAGCAAACAAAATATTAGTTGTTACACTACCATTGGCTTAGGGAACGCTTAAAATTCTCATCTTTTTTGAAATCATGCTCCCCGATGAAAGAGAAACTCATACACTCCCCGTGCCCTCGGGTCTGTTTCTTTACCTGAACTTTGAAGTGTCAAGAGATGTGCTGCAGCTCTCTAGCGGCTGTATCATTTGTTCCTACATGAACTGGCAGAAGTGGGTAGCGATCACTGATTATTCCTGGCAGGTTGTGCCCCGCAGCTTGCATACGTGCTTGGGGAAGGTGGCGCACCTCCCAGTTTGCTTCACAGGTTCCTCTGTCTCTCCACGCAGCAGGGTGTTAACCACCTCCAGCTGATTTTTTCCATGTCACCCACAAGAAGAGGCAGTTTGATAAATTAAAGGAGAACAGTGAGTAAACTAAGAACCCGATAACCAAGAGTTGGCCCTATTCTTTTATTATGGAGATTGAGAAGAAAATATAATTTTCCGATAAAATCTCAAGTCTGAAAGAAATTTTGACTTGCTGTAGTCTCATATGAGCTATGATTATTCTACTCTCTCTCACATGCAATTTATAAATTGTAAAATTGCATGTACCTATGCAAATATGAATGTTTTTATTAAATGCCCTTCCACATCAGCAGCGTTTTCCCCTTTCTTTTTGGTGCTTTCTATTTCCACGCCACTCCCAGACTGGCATCCCTTCTTTCATTCCTTTGGAAACTTTCTCTTACTGGCTTTCTTCCTGGAATTCTTTCCCTCTTCCTGTCTAAGAATCCTTCATTGTAGTTAATGATCTGGTGTGATGAAAAGCATTACTGAGGGCCAGTACCTTGCCCTTCAACAGGAGGATGAGCTTGCCCTTGTCACCAGTGGAGTTGCTCATCACCTGTAGCCAGAAAACCAGGGACATTCCCTGTCTCTGTGTCTGTTCCTAGTCTCTTTGTGTCCCTAACTGAACTATGAATTGTTGGGATTCCCCCATGGGCTGTCCTGCAAATTAATTTATCATCATCTGCACAATTACGTTTGTCCCATGGGAATGAAACCCTGGGGAGAAATTGCAAGTTGCTGAGAGAAAACATAGTTTGAAGTCTGAAGGGCTCAGAATATTTCCATAAACACCAGACGGGTGATGCGTTCTGCGATGATTCATAAAGTCAAATGTACTCCCATTAATTTGTATGAACACAAGGCAAACTTCTACTTTGAACAAAGAAATTTTTAGTGACCATAAGATAGCAGTTTATGTATTCATTGGTGGTTAGTCATGGATCAAATTGATTATGATATTTAAAACAAACAAGAAGTGTTCTTTTTCTGTTTTAAAAAGTAATTTCTATTTGTAGAAAATTTGGAATATACAGAAAAGTATGAAGATAAAAATACAAAACCTCCAGCAAAGCTGCTTTATTTCCACCAAAAGCAACTATGACTTTAATGATAAGAGATCAATATAGGTAATAGGAATTACCAATTTAATGCCAGGCACCCCAGTAGGCTGCTCTGGGGTGCCCACCCAAGCAGTCTGATCTCACAACTGTATGCTATCCCTGCACTGCACCCAAGTGCCAACACTCTCTCCTGTAGGTGCTCCAGGGGTCCTGGAATAATTATAATGCTAACAGTTAATGTGCCGGGCGCTTTACATGCATTATTTTAGTTAATGCCCATAATGACTCTTGGCAGTTGATGCTGTCATTATCCTTATTTTTCAGATGAGAAAAATGGGACTTGGAGAGATGATAGACTTGCCTATGACCAGTTTACACACCTAGTGAATAGGGGAGTAGGGATTTAAAATAGGTCTTTTGACCATAATCCTCAGTCATGGGCATAATCACAAACATATTGTTGCTGTCCTGAGCTCTTACAGTTGCAAGAGATCTCAGTAATCTTCTTTGCCAACTTGCTGACTCTGTAGAGGGCACAACTGAGAACAAGAAACGTGAAGCAATTTGCCAAAGGGAATGGGCAATGCCCTTAATCACACCCACATCTCCTGGGTCACAATATACTATAGTTTCCTTCTATTGACTTGAACTCCAGTTGGGGGACATGAAAAAGGCGTTTCAGACCACTGAGTAGTTTCTTCAGGGAAATTACTTCAAGAAAAATACCATTTTATTAGGTATTTGAAGATGAATTAAAAAGTAAAATTTATATTGTTTTCTAGAATCTGCATTTTACTGACTGGACACTGGAGTTCAGTGCTTTCCTGAAACTCTTCAAACCTGTCAATTTTCTCTATTTTGCTTCAACAAAGTAAAAAAATACATTACAAAGCACATTCTTGTCAGGCTACTACTTGTTACCACTTATATTTTTTCTTTTAAAGAATTGGATAGTCTTTATTTTCATTTTAAACTGATACATAATCCTTTGATACATACATATTTGTGGAATATGGTGTGATGATTTGATGCATGTGTATAATATGTAATGATCAATGATAATTAGCATTTTCATCTCCTTAAATGCTTATTTTTAATTTGTGTTGAAAATCTTTGAATTCTTCTTTTAGTTCTTTATAAAACAAGTTGTTGTATGTTACAGTCCCTCTAATGTACTATCAAACACTGCAACTTACATCTTCCTATCTAATTCCATTTTGGTACCTATTATTCAACCTCTGTTTCCCCTCCCTGCTTCTCTGCTAGTGACTGGTGTTCTACTCTACATGTTTATGAAATCAACTTTTTTTAGTTGTCAGGGGAGCTATTTTATACCATTTCCTTAAAACAATTTCCTACGTCATTGTTTTGGGTCACCTGCTATGACACACACACACAAATTCTCTATTTCGTTTATTTTTTCACATGATAGGAATTCACCCAGGAAAAATACAGCTCTGCCTTGAAGGTGTTAGACGTCAATTCCAAGAAACTCAAGGCAATGTCTGGAAGCCAACATTCCAATCCCATATAAGTCATTAGATTTTTGACTCTTCTTCTCCAAATGCTATTATACTGCTAACGTATGGGGATAGATCAAAAAGAAGAGAAAATCGCTTGAAAACCCATCCCTAACTGTGGGCAGGAAGTATTCTTGTGTGGCAGGTAGATGAAAGGCAATGGATGTTTCACCCTTAGCCCCAGTGAAAGGGACCAGGTGAAGTGCCTTCATTTTCAGAGAGGCCAGAGAACTCTTGTCTATTTTCTATCCATTTTTCAATCAACAGAAGCTTCCTGTATGAAAGAAGACAGCAAAACACAAAGGCAAAGGAACAAGGCAGTAAGTGAAACATTTAAGGTCAGAAGGTGAATGAGGCTCAGAAGCCAAGAAAGGAATTCCTAAGGAATCATCTACAAGAAACAATGGATTATGTCTTCTCCAAACAGTGCTCCGAATGGACAAGCTTGTGTTGGGCAATCTCACTGCTTTCTTCTTGAACTCCTTGTTCTGTGTCTTTGTCTCTCATCCTTTGCCTCTTGTGCAATGTATTTCTTTAACCCCCGTACTTGCATTAAAGAGTAGGGGAAAGGCTCACAAAATTGGTGGCTTAACAGAATTCTTGCGAATCAAATGTATCAGAGGTACAGCCTAATATCCTCATTGGCTGGGCTGCTGATCAAGGATTTGTTACTCAATGTGATTATTAAATTTCCTGGGGCACCATATAGACCTAGCCTTCCCCTAGTACCTAACCGTGCCCAAGGAAAGAAAGTCTGCCCAGGATTTTCTGTGCCCTAAAGTTTCTTGTCTTACTTTCCCTGTAATTGAGAAATCACCTGCTCTTTTACTGGCCATGTGAGTGTTTTTAATTAGATACATTTGTTTGGAAGCATTACAGGAGCACTTAGGTGGTTTATTTTTTGAGAATGTAGAAAAAATAGCTTACAATTATTTCACTGCTTGCATTAGGCCTTATAAAGGCTAGAAGTGTTTTGTAGATGAAAGAGACCAGTAGCCACCTAAGGATCCTGTTTCAAATTAGGTTAGTTCCATGTATTTTAACAAAGAAAAAAGTCATTGGCTTTGTTATAGTTTAAATCTAAAGTGTTCCCCAAAAGTCTCATTTTGAAAGGTGGAGCTTTTGGAAGGATATTGAATTATGCAGTCTCTCCACTCATCAGTGGGTTAGTCCATTGATGATACTGGCTGATTGTGCTAGTCAAAGGTGGGGCCTGGTGGAAGAAGCAGGTGACGGGGGTGGGGGGTGGTGTAGGGCCTGAAAGGGTGTACTTTTGTCCCAGGCTCCTTCTTTCTCTCTCTGCTTCCTGGCCACACTATGGTGAACAGTTTGCCTCTACCATGCTGGGAGTTTCAGCCTTGGAGGCAACTGGTCCTGGACTGAATCCGCTGAAACCATGAGCCAAAATGAACATCTTCTCCTTTAAGTTGCAGGTGTTGAATATTTTATCTCGGTGATGGGAAAGTAACTAAAACATGGTGGTTGGTAATGCTTACCAATAATTAAACCTTTACATTTTAGATCAGTTTACTTGTTGGAAAGCAGGAAAGGTGAAGAGAAAACTTGTAATATTATAAACTTCAGCACCATTGAAATTGCTGAGAGATTCACTTTGAAGATCCTGGTTTGTGGTGTTTCCTCTTTTCAAGTGCTCTCACTCTTGCGAGTTTGAAACAAAGTCACAGATTTTTAAATGATACTTTCCAGTTTTGAATAGCTGATGGTGGGTTGGTTTAAGAAAATATACCAGACCTGCTTTTTCTTCCCTGATAATTTATCAATTCCATCACCATTCATCTAAGTAGAGTGGTCTATGTAGTTGCTTCCTGAGGAATTAAAGATAATCATCATCAATAAATATTTATTGTGCACACTCTTTATGGTTAAATGACTGTGCCAGGCTCTGTACAAAATCTGATTACAACTCCACAGCTACTGCCCAAAGGGGCTTGCAATCTAATTATAGACAACCCAGATGAAATAAACCCAGAACACAAGTTCTGGCCAGGCAGACCCACATTGTTTATCTCAGAGAGATAAAAAAAAAGTGCACTTTATTGAGTTAAAACATTGACTCTCCCTCTTCCCATTTTTTGTGTTTATTGCAATATAGGATAAGAAAAATCAGTTTGAATTTGGGTAGATGTTGATATTCACACGGTCCAAAGGCGATTAAATCTGAGGCACACCTCATAATTTTCCTTGTCCTTTTCCTCCTTTCTTTCCTCTGTGTGTCTAGGGCTCAGTCATTACTTCATGTCATTTAAAGCAGGAACAAGTGGTCTCCGCGGAAGAGCTTTTTAGTGCCCACAGCATTTATGACCACCTATGTGTTATGAATCGCCAAGGCAGCAAGAGGGTCAGGTGAGATGCAGACTCATGAAACTTAGCAAATGACTCTTATCAACAGTTCTGAAGGAGAAGTTCCTGGAAAAGAGCATCAACATCACCTGGGAACTTGTTAGAAATGTCCATCTTTAGCCCCTACCTCAGCCATAATGAGTTTGGACTTCCCCTGAGGCTCAGTGACCTGAGATTTTAACAAGTTCTAGAAGCAATTCTGAGGTACCCCCCATTTGGAACTACTGCTTTATACGTTCAACACTCAAAATGGCTTCAAGGCCATTCTGTGGCTACTACTATTTGGTGCCAAGGGATACACCAAATTCTCCAAAGCAGAAATTCCCTTGACTGGAGTTGAAAAGACATCTCCATCATTTTAAGATAAACTGACTTGGAACATTAGCAAGATAGGACTGAACAAATTTGTGGGTTGCAGAGAGGCCAGAGGCTTTTTGGAGGAACGTGGGCCCTATGTGGGCTCTAGGTTATTTCAGAAGAATCTGAGAGAAGGCCCAAGGGCACAGACCTCTATTTTCTGTTACAGTGTGTTTGGATTCCGCCAAATTAGCACGTCTTTGTAGTCTGCATCAGCCATGGCTAGTGTTTTATCCCCGTGACTCACTGATCCATCAGTGAAGTCCTTATGGGTGGAAATTATCTCAGATACAGGAAATGAAGGTCTGTCGGTACCTGGTGGTAGGATTGTACAGGTGGAGGTCTTGGGTTTGGAAAAGAGGAGAGATGACCAAGGTGGCGCAATAGCAAGACCAAACAAAAAGGGCAGGAAGGCCTAACAGTCCTGCAGAAAAATGGAACATGACTACGCGTGGTTCTTAGCAAGTGTGTAGGTTTGTGACTCAATCATTTCAAGAAAGAATGACAGGGAGGAGGAAAGAGAGAGCGGTGCAAAGGATCAATAAGAGAAAAGCAGAAAGCCGGTGAAGGGCATGCCAGCAACTTTATGGACAGAGTCTCCTTTGATATTCACCCTTCTGTGGGGGTATTCCTGCAAAGTTCTGGTATTTTGTAAATATTGGGGTTCAGGAGTTGAGTACGGGTCTGTCTGAAGTATCCTAACTTGTATAAATTCCCACTTATAGGCGAGGCACCAGGCTCAGACTGGGAGGTGCTCATTTTGCTAGATTTCACAATGATTCTCTTTGTGGTGTGATTATCACCCTCAGATTAGGAAACTGGCTAAGAGACAGGAAGCAGCTTTATTAGCAGCAACGGGGTTACCAAAACAGAGCCGTGAAGCTTCCCTCTTCAACTCCCTTTTGGTGGGGAATGAAACATCCAGGAGTTGAAGAAACAATGGTGGCTGTCAGTAAAAGGGGAACCACGTGGGCCTGAGTGAAGAGGGTTTGTGGTAAAAGTATGAAGCCAGGTTCTGATTTCTTTGTTGGGGAAAGACCCGCCTCATCCTGGAAACATTTCTGCAGGCCAGGGGAGCATCCTGCCTTTACTGTGCCATAAGGGTGATGGGAAGAGACTTCTGGAGACAGAGTTCTTCCACAGGAGACAGCAGCCTATTTATTCTTGCTCTCTCCAGAGCCATTTATGTGGCTGATTTCAACAAGGAAAAGACTAGCAAGGAAACCAGTAGTGACTCCAGGAATGAGGATGGAGAAGCCTTTTGGTTCAGGGCCTCAAGAATTCCTTTCCTAAAAGGATTTGCTTCAAATTTAAGGTATCCATAGAGACCTCTGTAAGAATTTACAGACTACTGAACCAGTTGGGAGCTCCGAATCTACGCTTCTCAAATTTCTTTTCGAGGATAATTTTTGAGGACAAGGTAAGCACTTCTGGAAACATAAGACTTGCCATAACTGAAGGCATTCTTTTAAGAATTAACTAAAATTAGAAGAAAGAATATATGTAGTTAATTTCAATTTAAATTAATAGGCTCATATTATTTTACATTGGTGTTACTAGGATACTCGACAAGAACAACATTTAATTTTAAAATGATTGTAAAAGCTTCTCCTTCTAATGTTTTATATAATGCAGTTAAAAATAAAGAAATCATTTAGCTATAATATGCATGTATATATTCTTTAATATATTTATGTATGTGTGCCACAGCTATCCATTTATAGAATTAACTGTACAATTTTACAGATTTAAGCATATATAAATATAATATTTAAAAACACTCATTAATATTAAATATTCACATGTCCATGTATATCATTAATATTAAAATGACTGCAAAGGAAAACATGGGGTATGTAGTTTTCAGTTTATGTTTTGATATATTTCAAGTAGCCACATTTTAAAGATTTGTTTTCTTTAAAATACCCCAGTAAAGTTATCTGTTAATATAGTGCGTGGGTTTGTTTGGTAAAGAATGATGCCATTTAAAGAAATACTGGGCCATTATGTCCTAATGACAAGGGTAATTAGAAATGTCTGTCTCTAAATTTTACAAGAATAGAGAAAAAGTTGTTCAACTGAGCTAAATCATACTCTCCACTCCATCTGAGTAATTTAAGCCTAGTCTGTATTGGGACAGGGACAGGTGTAATTGGTCTCGTCTCTGTTACTTCCAGCCATGCAATTATCCTAATAAGGTCGTCTGAAGAGAGGTCAGAAGCTAACGGCCAGTGTGGCTGCAGCCTTCTGAGGCTGTCCTCGGCTGGAGAACAAGGAGCCCATTGGGTCCGAAGGAGAATCTAAATAGATGTTAGTAATTGGTCTAGTGACAGGAGGATCTACTGGGAGACAGCAGAAATAGGCAGCAGCACTGACAGATGAGGTAGCAGCGATGATGAAGTATTGTTGGCTGGATGATCTTGGTGAATTCGTATCATAAATAAGGCTAGGGGGCTATTGGGGGACAGTTAAATAAAGGGAAATATTATCAATTGACTTTAAACTTATGAAGAGACAGAGACACATACCTACAGCCAGTTCTCTTGATCTGTCCAAAGCATCCAGGTTATAACACAAATCCCCATGGAAGACAAGTTCTGCCTGCTGATGTGCCAAGTGTCAAGGCAGACTGAAGCTTCACAGTGCACCGCTCTGGAAGATGTACATAGAGTGAGATTCCAAAAGGGGCCTCTCTTTAAGCGCAGACTATTTTACTCTTTAAAAAAAATAACACTGCTGATACTGGGATCTAGAAGTGATTTTTACAATGCACATGTGAGGCTCTGATCCCCAAGGCCTGCAATCTTAACTCTCATCCTATCTGCTCTGGACCTGCACGGTCTTTCTGTGGTCTGAAAGAAGGAGCCCACTAAGAACATACCACCTCTTCTATCTTCACTGAGGGTCTGTCTGTGTCTGTCCCCTTTGTGAGTTAAAGCCGAGGAATTCTTTATCGAGCTTCTCCACCAGCCTTTTAACTTCTTTTCCCCACCGAGAATGAATTCCAGCTCAACAAGAACTTTCCTCCTGGTGCTCCTTTTGGATAAGTCTGTAAGGAAGATGTGTGCTTGCTATAAGGAAGTTCACTTTGGAGACAAACTTCGAGCATACTACTGTGGATCTCTAGGAGAGCCCTCCAAACTGCCTTGTGTACTGGGAAAAGGGAAAGGGAGCGAGAGAAAGGGAGAGGTCCTGGCTACTCTGAATTTTGGCTTTTTTTAAATTATGGAAATGATTTTGCCTCTGCTACTGCCTTCATACTCTATCGCTCTGTACATCTCATAATGTCTTATACGAGTCCCCTTCCCACAGGTTACCTTTCCATTGTCCATGGTCAACCACAGTTTGATGATATTGAATAGAAAATTCCAGAAATAATTCATAAATTTAATTCGCAGGCTGTTCCGAGTAGTATGATGACATCTCACACTGTTCACGCCATCCCACTTCTAACAAGAATCATCCTCTCTCTCCAGCATATACATGTTGTACAGATGGCTTCCTTGCTGATGTCTTAGTGGTTGTGTTATTGGAGCTGCTGTCCTGGTATCACGGTGCATATGTTCCTATAAGCCTTTCAAGTTTCCAGAGTGCAAGAGTAATGGTGCTAGCAATTTGAACATGCCAAAGAAAAGCCTTTTTTAAAGTGCTTCCTTTAAGTTAAAAAGTTTAATATGATACACACGTACACACACACACGCACGCACGCACACACATATATGAGAGAGAGCCATATTTACAGAACTTTTCTTAGGGTATATTGTTATAATTGTTCTATTTTAATTTTAATTATTGTGGTTAATCTCTTCCTGTGTCTAACTCATGAATTAAACTCCATCATAGGAATGAATATACAGGAAATAACATTTTATGGCACATAATGACATTTTGGTTAATGACGGACTACATATATGAAGATGGACCTATAAGATTATCATCCGATGATGTTGTAGCTATCTTAGTTTGTGTAAGTATACAACAAAGAAATCCCTAATGACACATTTCTCAGAAGGTATATCCACTGTTAAGTAACCCAAGGGTAGATAGGGTTTGGCTTTAGCCATAGTTTCAGACATCCTTATGTATGTGTGCATATATTTATACCCATAGTACCATAAGAATATAAAAAAGAGGCACTTAGTCTAGCCAAGGATGAGTGAGGGGAGAGAGAGAGAGAAAAAAAGGTATGCCCGATACAAGCTTGAGGCAAGTAAGAAACAGAATAATTAGGGGATGAATTCTTGTCACGAATACTTGAGCAAACACTCAGTAATGTAAACAGAAAAACGAGAAGGTAAGAAGACATAGAGAATGAAGGTGAAGAGGTAGAAAATGGTATTGTGAAATATATATAGATGCATCAAAACTAGAACTGATCACTTAGAGATGGGACTAGGGATATCACAGCAGATTATGATTTCTCTGTGTAATCCTGGTGTATGGTTACCAGATTTAGGGGAAAAAAAAGAAGGAGCTCCTTAGTTAAATTTGAATTTCAGATACATAAGGAATAATGTTTAAGAATATGACCGATGTGTACTAAAATATTATTTGTTTACTCGAAGTTCAACTTTAACTGGGCTTCCCTCGTTTTACTTGTATCTGGCAGCCCTATTTTGGTGGCGGTGTGGCTGATGGTTTGTGACACCTAGTCAGGAGGCATGGACCCTAGTAAGATGGTGAGACAGAGAACGGCTGTACCAGAGCAGAGGAGGTGGGAATGGGAGAGGAAACTGAGGCTGACTGGGCTGGAAGGAGAAGTCCCTTCATCGCAAAGGACCCCAGCTAGGCAGAACTGAGTTTGAGTCTAGATCTCATTGACTTGAAAAGCCATGCTTGTGTCCTTCACAGTCCATTCCTCTATTAACTGGCTTATTCACCCTATTTTCTCATTAAAATTGCACAGGCCAACAGATCTAAAGATTACAATTATCATTATTATTATGCAAAACCACTTCAGTGGATGCCAACCAACCTCAGGGATTAACTGTCCCTAACTAAGTTTATCACTGCTGGATCAGTTAATGGCCACCTTGTTTGCTCAAGGTCAACCTCAGGTTAGCTTTCTCAGCAGATGCTGCAATCTCAGCCCATTCTGTGAAGGACATGCCAAGTCCAGGAACCTGGGAGTAGAAACAGAGGAAGCTGGAAGGATGGGAGGGTTATTATTTACTATGGTTTGCTCTTTTCTCTTCTGTCAGTCTATTGATTTACTAAGCAGTGACTCATGTATTCCTGTTTAATTTTCACATGGACCACTGTAGGTAATTTTGTTGTTATTTTCAGATGTCTGAAACACAGGTAGGTTAGGTAGTTGCCACAAGTAAACAATTTAATGACAACTCTGACGAGTAACTTTCTAAATGTTAGGTATATAAAGATGGAAATGAGAAACATTTACAGTCATCAAAAGTTACACCCGAATATAAAAATGATTATGGGAACAGCTCTCAAAAAATACAGAGAACTCAGATAATACAGACACAACTTGGGAAAACTTTCTTATTAGCCTTGGCAGGATGAACAGGTTATTTAAACAAGGGATTTGTAAAAAAATGGGGAAAATCTTCCCTCTTTTATTAGGAAAGCATATGCTCTATCAACCAAAACATCTTTTATATGTGTTGGGATCACACAGTTTTTGGGTGATGTTTTCTAACTAAATAGTAATTTTCTATATATGGGCCAAATTACCTAATCACAAGTGAAATACTCAGTTCTCTTAAGTATCCAATTATTAAAAGATAATTAAAATAATTTGTGATTATTAAGTGACTCAGTGAAGAGATTTTATTATATAGCATCTACTAATATTTTTGCCTCATTTAGGATACTTTTTATTTTGCACTTTTTTTTTTTTTTTTTTTGGTGCTAGGGATTGAACTCGGGGCCTTGCGCTTGGTAGGCAAGCAGTCTAACCACTGAGCTAAATCCCCAACCCCTACTATGCAGTTTTAAAGCTAGACTTGTTTGAAAGCTCATCTCTCTTGAATCTTACCTAAGGGGATTCAGTTCTCGCATATAGAATTAATGTCATTAAATGTACTTTCCCCATGCAAGGCGTCCCACACTGAGGACCCCAAGACAGGATTATTTAAAACTGCAGTGTGCAGTGGCTTCAATCTCATTCTCTTTGTAATAAGACATATTAATTAGATCAGTGGAATGGATTAAAAAATCAAATAGGTTAAATTTATATTTTAATGAAATGACAGACTTGGTTGAGGTATGTATATTTTACAGGTTTAACTGAGAGATTCAATTCAAGTATCACTAGTCCTGATACTGTAAACTAACACTACTGAAGGATAAAACTAAAATTTCATATCCAATATCTTCATCATTCTATACCTCTTTTGTGTTTTAAAAATCCTGATGGTTCAAAATTTCCTAAATAAATTCATGCTTAGCTTTTGTCTCAGAATTCTGTTACTAAGAAATTGTTCAAAAACTACTCCTTGAAAGGAAAGCTCTCTATTTTTCTAGGAAGCATACATTTGTTTTAAAATGATATTTTATAGAAAATTAAGAGAGGAAAAAAGTATCTGTTTGTTTGGAAGTGAGTAAAGAGTCAAGAAATGAAGCAAAAATGATGGCATTATTTCATTATATCTGAAAAGAAACCTCAGATTTTAGGGCTGAAGATTGGCAGATCTGTTTTATTTTAAGCTTGGCTACAAATATAAGTAATTTAATAAGAGAGTTTGTTTCTAGTTTTTCTGGGCTATACAGCCCCTGTCTTTTCCCGTCTTCGTACCAATTCAGAGGCCAACTCCAGGTCAAGTTGGGAGGACAAGTGCTGGTAATATAAGTATGTTTTGCTGGGTAAAGTAAAGAATGGAGTGTGAGGTCCTTGATCTGCCCTCTGGCTTTTTATTTCTTCATTTGGGAGAGAATGTTGATTGAAGTCTTTAAAAGCATTTTAGCCTGGCATGCTTTCAATTTCTCAGCTCAAGTGGCAATTATTTGGAGAAAAGTAGTTGATTGCATCAATATAACAGTTTTCACCTGGGTTTGCCAAGGCATTTCTATTAATATGAATTAATTAACTTCACTAACGTTAAAGGTAGAATAGAATTTTTATTATGCTTAATGGAGGGATTAGGCTAGACAACTGGGAAGCTGGATGGCATAATTTAAGATGTGGTTGGAGGGATCATAAACAGCCATACTCATAGCATCCAGAATAGATGGTGGCTTCTAGATTAAAGACAAAGTCAGATGGAAAGGAGTCACATAAGTAGTTTACTTACCAGCACTTCCCCCCATTTCCATGCCTCCCCCCATTTCTATGTGTGGAAAAGTTCCTTCTTTGTAGAAGGAGATGCACAACTCCATGGTATGCCCATATTGGCACAGTCTGAACTCATTGTTCGTGTTTCTCCCATCTGCTGGAGTTGGTGGTATGTGCAGTTGTTCTGAGAATTACAATGTTTCAATCAATTTCTTTAATAGCCATGCCCATGAGTAGATAATTAAGAAGAAAGATTCTCTGCTCTTTAAGTATATTATGATAGTTTTAGCAGTTCACTTTTCTAATTGGGCCCATATCAAACTGAGTTTGCATTTTAGAATAAGTCTGAATTGGGCAAGTGAAATTGGCATGTTGGAGACAAAGGGCGAAGGTGGAATTAAACACATGTTCGTACACCATCCGTAACTTATCTAAGCCACTGTAGAGAAGTGAGCATTGACTTTATTTTCCTTGCCTTGAACACCAGGATGTTAAGAGGGAAGCAATGCCTTTCGGCAGACTATCCTACAAGTTGCTACGTGTTTCCGAACTTCTGTTTTTCTTAACTTTAATTTCTGAATGTGAGGAAAAGTGAGATACTAAAGCTGAATTTTGAAAAAAATAAGGGAAGCATGATATATTATTTCAGAAAGTGAGTTATAAATAATAAATATGTGAAATGATTCAGATGTTTAATAACAACATTCAGTAGCAGCCTCTCTAAAAAATTAAATACAATTATTTATCCACTCATGTTGAGGAAATACATTTGATATATTACTGATGATGTCACAGTTTTTCATCCCAAAGCAGGAGTCACTATGAATCAAAAGGAAGGTATGTATAGGGACATTTTATTTCTCTTCAACAGGTTTTTTTTTTTTTCCTTCAAATTCTCATCATTTGAGAGCTTGGTTCTCAATTGCCTTCACGCGACCACAAACTTATCAGAATTTTTCATCCAGCGGTGTTCTCACCATGACCTGTAGACAATGATCTTGTTGCTCGATTTGATATTTTCTTTTGATTAACAGTTCAACAGGTCATGTTTCCTGGTACCAGTTTTAATGGCATTGTTTGTGGCTTATAGCTTACTTTTTAAAAATTTAATTCTGTCACTAGGCCTGTCTGGCACTTAGATACTTTGTTCATTTATTTACAGTTGTTCCCAAGGAAATATCAATTGGTATATGAAGTGAAGATAGTTTTTGGTCTTGCTGACTGGGTATAATGTGGCTGGTGACTATGACAGAGCAATTAGTGTAGCCCAGGGGGAAAGAAGTTTCTCGGATCAGAGAGGGGTGTCTCTGACCCTGGGGAGCTTAGAGCGGTCACCAAGTCTCCAGTTGACTTCGTGTGTTTGTAAAATTGGATTGGACTAGTGCCTCTTCCATATTATGTCCCTAACAAATGACAGGTGAATGCAATCTCCTTCTGTTGCTAAGGTTCTCAAATTCTATGCTTATTGTCCTTATGGAACTAACAAAATATCAAGGATAGAATTAATTTTCGGGCCCATTAATTTAACCCTGGCCAACATTTCCTCTAGTGTGAAGTCAAAAGAAAAGAAACAAGGAAAGAAAAATTAGATGTGTAAACAAAAATGTCAATTCATTTTCTGTCTTTTATGATGTAATCACTAAAATACTTTCTATGATACATTGATCTATCTCCTGAAAATTACATGTAAATACAGCAGGCTGTTATGGAAATGACTGGGTTTTCTTTGGTCAGCTTTCACATTAGTTGTACCTAAAACTCTGAATTTGAGTACCTTATGTGACTTACGTACACCTTTAAATTTTTTTTTCATAAAATCTGGCACAGAGAGCAATTTGGTTAGTGGGTAGTTACTTTCTGGTTTGTTGATCTGGAATTGGCCCAAGACCTCCTGGTTTGTAATACATTTGGTTTCTGAATTAAAACAGGAAATGCTGAAGTGGATTAAAATGGAAACAGTCATAAACTGTTATTTTCCAAACATGAAAAAAATATTGGTTTAAAGTGAAGGGGGATTTCCATGATCAAAAACCTTTTTTTCATTTCCCTAATTCTCTAAGAATTGTTTTCCCAATCTGGAATTCTGATATTCCACTGACAGGCAGTGCTGAAAGATGAGCTGCAGATAAAGAGATGCCTTGGGAAGGAATGAGGCCAGGTCCACACCCAGGGAGAGGTGCAGCGCACCTGAAGATCGCCCAGGTGCCACGGGGCTTGATGTTCAGTTTCTTTCCTTCTTTTTTTTTTTTTTTTCACTTTGTTTCTAAAGAATATCTCAACTGTACCACATATCTGTGACTTCATGACTGAACTCACTACATGGATTTGATTTATAAAGTTTCCACTAGATTGGATCTTGATGGCTGGGTCCACCACATTTTTGCAATCCAATTTTGACATCAAAAATATGCAATAACCCAAATAGTGTTTTCTGATGGTGTGAGTGATTGTCCTGGACACTCTTTATGGCATTTCTTTCTATAGTACTTTTCATTACAGATAGACTGCAAAGTAAGTTCTTTCTGAAAAGGGTACTGTTGTCTTAGAGTTTAGTATCTAAGTGGTTTGATGTCTTTTAAATATATGGTTATATGTTTCGGTAAGAAATAAATAGATTTGTTCCAATGTCCATGGCAGCTTAGCTCTTTGGCATTTGGAACAGTCTCTGTGAAGTTCTGTGTCTACTCCATAAATGCAACCTAATAAAGGTTTCTTTTAGTAAATGTTAAACCCATTAGTGGAGGTGAGAGTCCAAGAGGAATGATTCCATATATTTTCTGGCTCATTCAAATGCTTGTAACCAAGACAGTAATACTACATTTATTTATCAGTCATTTATTTCTTTTTTCCCATGGAATAATTTGATTGAATGTCCTATTCACAGTATTTTTATAACTAAGAGAAATTATATCTTTATGAGGAAACTAGCAGGAGGTTGGTTTTGTGTTTTTCATCTTCTGGGTCCCTTCCTTTTCTACTGTAGATGTGACTCATGAAATCTCTTTACTTCACGTGCAGAACATAGAAGCTGTGAGATGTCCATAGCCCGGGGGCTCTTTGGAGTCCATCTGGCCTTCCAATGAGTTAATCAAATGAAATAGTATATGCGAAGACCCTTTGATAAATGTGTAGTTTTAAATGCATGTAGAGTGTTCCTCAGTATGTAGCTTTTCCTAGAGGATGAAGTATGTTCTTAATGCCTGACTCCTAGATGGATACATTTCATGACAAAGCTATCTAGAAAAGCATTTCTTCCTTCTCTTGTCTTTAGTGCTACAATAAGCAGATTGTCTTTGTAGCAAATATAATGTACTCATTGGCTTGGGACTAGATAAGGAAAACAAGGCTAAAGAGTTAATTACTGAGAATAGCTTATTAAATTAATATGTAAATAACACATCCCTTTTTAAATGGCAGAATTTTAAAGAAGATTCACCTGCCTAGTTCCTGTGAATGAGAAACACCTTAGGTGAGACCCATTGCTGACAGTCAGATAACACTTTCTCCAAGTATAATGAGATGTGATACTAGTTCATACTGCACATTACCACTGGGTAAAAGCAAGAAGCTTGACCTTGCTTGTAAGAGGCATCTCATTCTATTTCTACAGTGTTGAAAAGAATTTCAACAAAACATATATTACTTAAGAGAAAAATGTCTATGGTAAAAAGCATATTGTAGTTACACAGCTCATGACTTCCTTAACATTGATACGTTTACCAGAGAGGAGAAGCTTTATTTATGTTTTGAAATAAACAGAGTTGAAATCATTGTGATTAGAACCTGTAAGTGCTAACATCAAAAGATACATTTAAAAAAAGATACATAAATTCCTTACTGTGAAAAGCAGATACACTTGAATTTTTTTTGTTTATTCCAGACTTGACTGGCAAGTAACAAACATTTATTTAGAATTTACAGGGACAAGGTGTTATGAATAAAAAAAATACCATGTCTTTAAACAGCATACTTTGCCTTGAAAAGGGAGGAAATAAGGCGTTTAAAGGAAAATATGGTTAGAGATTTTCAAGCCAAAGTGCCAATCTGCATACTCTCCTTGAGATCTATGGAAATTAAGTCAGACTTACTAGAGATTCTATGTGAGTGAACACTCTATTGTTCTAGAAAAATCAATACAGATACTATTTGTCACTCTTTTCCAAGTCAAAAGGGAAAATAGGATCCAAATAAAAGGAGTAGGAAACTCTGCCTAAGTCTGTGTTGGAAGTATACCAAAAAAGAAGAGAATTTTGCTCAAAAGTGAAAATGATTTAAAAAGTAGAATTTAGCTTAAAGTAGAAATAATTCTAAAAGTAGAACTGAACTCTTGCCTGGGTGACACTTCTGAAGGCATCCGGTGCCTCTGTCCCCTCCCTGACCGCTGCTGTGATCTCTATTGCTCTCTGCTGGTCTGGTCATGTCCTGTTGTTTTTTCTGGTCTCTTCTCTTACTACTTCTGACTGGTTTTTAAGGTTAGTTTAAATGTCACCTCTTCCAGGAAGCCTCTGCTGATCCTACCTCAGAACAGGGACCTTTTAATACAGTCCCATGAGCACCCTGCTTCTCTCCTATCACAAGGCTCATCGCCCTGCACTTCTCTGGTGCCTCCTGGCTCTCACTAGATCGGAAACTTCATGACATCAAGGGATGGGTCTCTGTTTCCTCATTTCTTACCACTCTGAGTCATATTTGCCTTCTTTACTCCAGTACCACCAAATTATTTATAATTCTGTGAACTTCTTATGCCACTTACCTCTGGCTCTTTTCAGGGCCACCTTTGAGTCTCTATCCTAAAAACTTTTCGTCAGTCTTTGGAACCCACCTTCAAGCCCCGTCACTTGTCCGGGCTGGATTAGCTGCTCGTGTAGATCTTCTAACACCTCCCTGCGTTCATCTGCACTTCCCTGTGGGATACCGTCCATCGAAGGGGGTGATGGTTAGGACTATGAACTGCTCGTCCTAACAGTTCTTAGAAGTAGATATTGAGATGTTAATGTTTGTTTATTCTTGAAACGATCATTAACTTCTTTTATACCTAAAAACACGTGTCTCTTATTGAAAAAAAAGAACAAGTGGTGAAAGATAGAAAGGAAAAAAAACAATAAATCATCACACCTCACACCACGGTAGTCCTTGACATGAACATTATGTCTGATACTTCTGTGAAGCGAGGGGAAGACTGTTGTGGAAGAGCATATAAACATTCTCAGCCTGGATAAAGGAGCATAAGAGGATACCAGGAAATAATTTTATACCAATGAGGTTATAATATGTATGCTATTTTCAAAATAGTT
Organism: Hystrix cristata; assembly: GCA_004026905.1. Classification (NCBI taxonomy): domain Eukaryota; kingdom Metazoa; phylum Chordata; class Mammalia; order Rodentia; family Hystricidae; genus Hystrix; species Hystrix cristata. The sequence continues at coordinate 80,935 of PVJO010002509.1, read as the reverse complement.
AAGTACTTAGGTATACTTTTATTGAGTTAGATAAAGAAATTTGTTTCACAAAGGACATTAGTGACTATGCCATTTAAGATTTAAAAATAAGTACAACAAAACATAAGAGCTCTGGTATTTTAAATTATTTTGTTTTAGTTTAACACATATTAATGGACCACCTTCAAAAGACTGTCATTTTTTGCTTATATTATTTTATCGCATTGAGTTTTATTAAATATATATTGCATAATATATGTAATACTTGTTCTGCAAGAACAATTTTTTGAGCGTTTAGTCTCAAAAATGGTTGCGATTACATTTGTTTGTGTGGAGGGGCAAAAGGCAGGGACTGAGAACACTGAAAACAATTTTTTAAAATAAGATTTGCTGTGGACAGGAAATGTTATTCTCTTCTATTATCCTGTGATTGCTTATAAATTCACAGCAAGAACAGTTTTGAGGCTTGATTGCTATATTCTTCTTGGGGGGGTAGGCGGGGAAGGAAGTTTAGTTTGAAATTTATTTTTTTTCTCTTACATCCAATTAGGTATGGGGCTGGGGATTCAGCTCAAGCGGTAGAGCACTTGTCTAGCAAGCGCAAGGCCCTGAGTTCGATCTCCAGCACCCCCCCCCCCCAAAATGAGTAGCGATTAGTCAAGAGAGGAGTCTTATCCTTTGACTTCCTTCTAGGTAGAAGAGATTTAATTTTTCTTTGTTCTTTTGGAATGAAAATAATAGTATACTTTGAAATTAGTTGTGAACCAGAGACTTGCAGTCATATTAATGAGAGACACTGATAGACTTTTTTTTTCTGGCTCAATCACATTTCAGCATTGAAATAATACTCCTGCTCAGTATTTCATTCACTTCTTTTGTTATAATAGAAAAGTTGTTTTTCCAAAATAATGAAATGATAATTGTGGATGGCTTATTTTATTTTAGCCAATACATCGCTAGGGTTTTTCCCACATGCATCTCCACGGTACAACAATAAGGTATGATGAGGTCGGGGAGACCTGGGTCTTCTGTTGGGGATGTCCATCTGTGGGACTAATTAGAATGTGCTTTTCCATTTATAAATGACAGCTTCATTTCAATAACGTAAGCAGTGTTGAGGTAAATGTTATATTTATTTAAGATTTCACTGTGAAGACATAAATACAAATACAAGCAAGGCTGTTTATATGTGGTGGTCATTTGAATTGTTTAGTTGCTACTCTGTAACTGTTTGCCAATACCTTAACACAAAGTAGCTTTTTTCTGTGATTTCAGAAAGATTACCAGCATGTCACCTGAACAGCAAATCAGGTACTGACACTATGAAAGACTTTGATGCTTCAGAGAACCTTAACATCAAAGACTCTTCCAAAAAGCTTTTCTCACTCATCGATAGTTTCTCTTTTTGTCACTTGCCAGCAATCTGTTTTCTATGGTCGATACGTGAAGCTTATTCAAAACAAAGGCATTGACCTGAGTCCTTTGCTTCATGACTTTTTTCTATGAGAAACAAGGAAAAGAAAAAACCCTTGTATTCACAGATGTGTGTTTGTGAAAGTGATATAATTCTTAATTTTTAAATGTTTTCTCTTAAGGTAAAAAAGCATTTCTAGTTTTTCTACCTGATCATCTCTTTATCTTCTTCCCTATTTATTTCTTACTTTTTTTTTTTTGTGGTGCTAGGAATTGAAACTGGGGCCTTGCACATACTAGGCAAGTGCTCTATCACTAAGACACACACCCCCAGCCCTATTTCTTACTTTTTAAAAACACTTTCCTCTGCCATTCTGATAGGCCCCTCAAAATAATTTTTTGTGGTTTGTACATAAAGCCTTCAAATCTTCTCTGGCTTCTCTATAAGCTTCACAACCTAGTTTCTCCAAAGAAATTGTATTCTTTTTTCCAATTACTGCTGTATTTTCCAAATGTCCCTCTGGATAGATTCACAGAGCAGATTCAAGTCCCCAGACAACACTGTGCCATAAGAACCCTCTTTTCAGGGAGAAACTATAAACTATATTTTCTTTTTCATAGTTTAAAAGTACCACATTTCAACTGCACAATTCATTTTAACCAAATAATCAGCAATATGCATGAAGAGGCATATGCAAGAATATACCTTTCCAAGTTACTTTAAAAACAAAATAATTTTGACTGCCTACCAATAAAAACAATGTTAACCAAATGAAGACAAACCATGTCATGAAATTTAATATATCCACTAATGTCATATTGCATAATTATTAAGTACATGCCACCACGTTTACAGTAGTTGGCTAAGCAAACAAAACCACCTAATCAAAGTTTTGTTGAAGATTCTGTTGCACTCAATATCACTGACTTCTTCCTTTGCTTTGGGTACCAACACTGTCTAGTGAAATCAAATATTCCCTCGTAGGCTTTCTCCTGAATAATGGACATCCATTCCAATCACTACTAAAGACATTAGTTACTAAGATAACTTTCTGCCCATAGGAAGAACAAACTATTAGACTTACCTGTCTTTGAAAAATTCATTATATTCAGAATCGAGGACTATTTTGAAGCTAGAGTTGAATTTAAAGACAGCTTTGTTCAATGCCCTGCTCTTACAGATGATGAACTTGAACTCCAGAAGTGTGTATCACCAAGCAAGTCAGTGGAAGAATAGAACCAAATCAGGGCTTGCTGGGGCTGGTGCCTCATCGCAAGTTCAACTATTTTTTTGTGTATGGTCAAATGTGGCTAAATAGAATGTCTTCTCCAGTTTCTGGCAAAAGACGCCTAAGAACTATCACCAGCTGTAGCAACGGGGGACTTTTTGTTCTATAGCTCTGTACATAAAAAATTTAAGATTGGGCAAGCAGATAAACCTTTTGTGTGCATAATTAATAACTCACACTTGAATTTCTGTATCTCATTAGAGGTAGTTGTCTCACCTTTAACTAGAGAAGACAAGCTTTATTTTTGTAGTGCTCTGCCCTATTATGTTCAACAATAATAATTCACAGTGACAGATGTAATCCACCAAACTCATTATTTTCAACCCCGATCCATTTATTTTGCATTACCAATACAGTGTTGATGCCTATCGTTCCCTGGACTGGAGTGCTTGATGAAATGTTTTATTGCAATATGTCAGAGTCTAAATAATTAACAGCAGGAATAAGGCTGCAGCCTTCCAAAGTTACTGTGGGTATTATAAAATAGTATGTAATGTACCCTGTACTCACAAGAATAGGTCTTAGAGATGTGGTTTTGATTAGATGATTACATTTGGTGCAAGAATGGAATATATCTCCTATAGAGGGCCACATCTCTTCAAAGATATATGCATATTTTAATCTATCACAGAGATAAGTAAACAGGGCTGGAATCTTCTTCTCTCGAGGAGCTAAAATCTCCATAATCTATTCTGAAAAACCCCAGACATAATTTGGCATTGCACTGTGAAAACAGTTGGTTTTTCTTGATTTATATTCTGTCAAAATCCTGGGGTGGGACAGAAGGACATTGTCATCTGATAGGCGGTATAGGGCTATGTGACTTTCTTTGACTTTAAAGGAATTGCAGAGAAGTTTGAATTGCAACTATTCAACCTTGAAGGGAGAGAAACTAAATGAAACACCTGTTTTTCTGATTACTGTGCCACAAGGCCTTTTAATTAGTTTGTGGAAATAGAAGTTTTAGTTATTGAAGCATATGGTTATTTTCCCCCAAGAAAATGGACATGTGACTACACACCATTAATTTGTGATTATTATTAAACTAAGAATGCAATTTAAAAGATTGTATATTAATAGATTTTTTTTCTAGACTAGGAAAGAGCTAGAGAATAAAGCAGGGGGAAAATCCATATAAAATTTCCATCTTTTACATCAGCACCACTGATTGCTTTCATAACAGTGTTCAGAATATTATTTACTCTCATGAGAATAGGCTGTGCTGCATAAAATGTTGATACTTATTTTATGGGCATTCATTCTTTTAGTCTCATGTAATTCACTCTCGACACATTGGAGAGCAGTAGATCAATGTATGAAGCAAAGACCAATGAATAGGAATGGTCAAGTGGCTTGAAGCATTTCCTTCGTATTGCTTTCGTCATACAGAAGTGTTCTTTCCCATATGTTTAGTACTTTAATGCAGAAACTAAGAAAATTCTACCGAACTATTGGGCAGTCCTTCCACTTAGCCAGACGTAATCCAGGGGTCACTTTAAGGACTTCAACTCCTTCAAGTCACTGTAAAGCAACCACAGACATTTGACTTGGTTCTGATTTGTTCTTGATCATCTGTGCAATGAAATGGTGAGAATAGTGTCTTTATTGATAGGCGTTTAGGTTACTGAACTCTGACACTTCATAGGGTAATAATTCACATGTATTTAATCAAAACCAAGAAACCTGGATTTTGGGTGTGAGTTAAATACGTATCAGCAACTTCAAGATCATATCTTCTACTGTGTTTTTCAAAATCTCAGCTCGCTCTTTTCTTTGTGCACAATGAGTATTTGATAAGTATTTAAGGCTAAGTTGCTCTCTGGAAAGGCTTATATTGAATTATTGCTTTATAATGAATGAAGTAAGTTTTGGTATCATGTTGGGGGTGTTACATATTAAATCCAAGAAAAATTCCAATCCTGAGAACATCTTTACTATTAAAAATATCATGAGAAACTACAAATAAACTACAAGTGTTCACAGTGGCAGAGATGACTCAACTGTTGTGAAATTTGAATTTCTCTCATTGTTTATATCTAAATACGAAACATACCTGGCAACAGCATGAGACAGAACATGTCTTCTCATTTTTCCATATAATTTACACCGTGAATTTGGCCAAAAGCACTGATTACAAAATATGACTGCAATTGGATAGCATAGCAAAATGGATTTCCACACCTATGGCATAAGGCTTGGTTTGTTTTGATTAAAGACATAATTGTGATCCAGTTTCATAATGTTGATCACAATTTCATCACCAGTGCCTGGAAGGAGAGGAAAATATATGAAGGGTTTAGCAAAGTGCAAACTCATTAAAATTGTCCGCGAGAAATTATGATCATTACCTTTAAAGCCAAGGTGTAGTGTTGTGTTTAATTAGAGAAAGTTTGTAAAGGGCTCTGTGAACTTTGCTCAATGTGACTTGGGTAAAGCATGTAATTCAAACTTATGCTTAATGGAGTGTTTTGAGGACATATAACTTTACCAGCAAATAGATACGTTATTATGAAAAATCCCTTGCATAATATTTTGTTTAGCAAAAGATCTTACTCCACGAAGGTGAAGTACAGTATCATTATTCAGTTCTTGAAGGGCAAAATTAATATATTTGCTTAAAAATAAGATGTTTGCAAAAACAAAAACCAAAAAAATTGTAACATCTTTCCCTTAACCACGAAGTAGATTCTTAGAAGATAATTAATATTTCAGCAGCAAGGTATCTTTTTTCTTAGTTTTAATGATGTTGTTACATGCCACCTATTCCCAGAAAATTTTAAAGTTAATAAATGGTGATGAGTCCTAGGAAAACATTATCAAACTTCAGTAAACTGCTACTCTCTCCAACCCCTTTACTCATTATTTAAATGGAGCTCTTATATGATGCTAAAGATAAGCCAGAGCAAGCCACATACATTTTCGGTCAATCAAAATATTTGGTCTGAAAATTGTTCCCAAGTACTTGGGGAAAGATGAACTGCGTCTGTTGAGAAGTACTATTTTGAGCAGAATGTGCATTTAAATTTGGGTTGGAATGTGGCATTCAAGTTATGTTTGGGACCACTTTTTAGAGAGAGTTCAAGAAATCAGATGTGTGGCAAACTTTATTCTTTTGTGTTAATCACTTAGGTCTATTCATATTGAATGGATGTAGATGTGCGCAATCTAAAGATACAAATAAAATTTTAATTTAAAAATTTAGTTACAAATTTAATATAAGTGTTTTATATGAAGTTTAAATTTAACAATTGAAATGACTAAAGTCATTTTTCATGTCCTGCAGTGAAGTATTTCATGCCAAGAGGCTTGGAGAGGAGAGGAAAGGGGAGTATTATTTACAATATAAAGGAGACAAGCAGGTTGAGCAGTAAAGGAGGAACACAAGAGATGAAAATATAACATGCTTATATAGTTCACACAGAATGTGTGCGAGACCTGTGAATTTGTGTTTGGGCGCATGAGGCATGAGGTTTGCCACATGTAAGCTATGTGGTTGGGGGAGGTGATAGATGCGAAGGTGGAGGATCAAAGTTGGAGCACCTCGATGAGAGGGTCAGAGAAGATTTCTGGGAGAAAATTGAGTCTGAGTTGGTCATTAAAAAAATGCATCAGTTGCAAAAGGTTAAGGGGAGGATCTGCATGCATAAGGAAGCAATTGTAAGAAAGAGGGAAACATAAGTAGATGAGCCTAGAACAATTATGCCTGGGAGCCTGAGAGCACACTGCGGCTTAGGGAACACTTTGACAAGCAATGTCTTGTGTGGATTCTTTGAGGACCCCCGTGAAACACAGGAACAGTTGTTACTACACACTTTCCCAGATGTGGCAACTGTGGCTCAGCAGAATTCTCCCAAGTGGTGGAGTGGGATCTGGGACACATGCACTTGACTGTTTTGGCTTTCTGATTTACTAACGAAGCTCGACTGTAATGTGAAGAAAGCTATAGTTGATTGGATTAAATGGGAAGAGAGCTGGCTGGCAGTTTCCTGGAGAGCTCAGTTTCATACAAAAATGGGAAAAAAATACATTTTAAAAACCCTGAAAAACAATCCCAAATGACTCATGAAGTAATGCAAAGATTAATAAAAGATAACATATTTTTTTGGGGGGGTGTGCTGGGATTGAACTCAGGGCTTTGTGCGTGCTAGGCAAGCACTCCACCACTTAAGCTAAATCTCCAACCCCAAGAGATAAACTCTTTAAGAATTATTTTCAAGTTAAATATATGATGAAGATACACAAAAATGATTAAAAAAAAAGAGAGAGCAAGACAGAGCTGAGGGTGCTCAGAGTATTCCCAGCAGGGGCAATGCCTGGGGCCCCATCCTCAATAGTGAGCAAAACAAAATCAAAACAAAATGCCTAGACAAACATGACAAAAACAAAACAAAACAAACAAAAAAAGAACAAAACAAAAAAACATACCAATGCATAGTCATGAGTTCCCTGTGATTTGTATTTCTAAGCCTCCATGGATTATAGCTTACCTGTTGTAATTCTGCAATCTCCATTCAGGAGTTCTGAAGCAGAACACTACCTATGTACATTTTATCATAGCCATGTGTGACCTTGATGGCTACACACACGTCAGTAAGCATAAGGCCATCTTCCCAATATGTCAACAGAAAGAGATCATTTAAGCAGACTGGCATATTTTTTTAAGCCAATTTACCTACAAACACTAGTTTGCCTATCTCAGAACAACACACATAGAGGGACGAGTTGAAAATGAATGAAAAATATATTCAATCCATAATCAAATGAAAATGTTTTGGGAATGGTGCCAGAAAGCATTCTTGAATTAGACTTTCTTCAGCACCTAAATTTAGTCATCTGGCCTTCTATTTTCAGAGCCATTTAAATTTGTGAAGTGAAGGATTTACCTTTTGATGAAGAAACCATACTTTTGTGGCAAATATGGAACATGATGTCCTTGGCTGCTAATGTACTAAATTTCATATGATAAAAGAGGGTACATCATTAGCCACCTGTTTCACAGCCAGTAGTGAGAACAGAAATTGTTTTTTTGAAAAGGTATTATTCTAGAATATCAATTTTAAAATGTTCAAATTTGTTATGAAGGACTAAAAAATTAACAAACATAAGCAGCGTACCACAGGAAACTTCTGCTTAATGTGGGAAGAGCTCTAAAATTCCATTAAAGCACATAGTGTGATTATATTTTATTTCTATAAACATTACAAAATATACTTTTAGCAGAATTCACTAATAATTAAAGAATCTGAGATTCTTATTTAATACTTAATAATATTTTAACAAGTATTTCAAAGCTGAGATGTTTTAAACTCATTTAAACACTACAAAAATGTCTGCAACTAAAATTTCTTCAAGAATGTGACTGTGTGTAGCTCAGCCCTCCTTTCCTGAACAGGTGCCTCTGGACTGTTCTATATCAGATATTACTTGAGGCGTTGCATTATTTATAATACAATCATAAATAAGAGGAACATAATGCTTGATCCAGTGAAATTTGCCATCTCGTGGGAGTTAATAATACAACAAATATGGGAGCAAAGTGTGGCATAGCATGCTTAAATGGTGAATTCATAGAATATACACTTGCAATGAAATTATTTTTGAACAAATTGCTGTGACTTGTTCTCATTCTCTGTGTGAATTAGAGCTTTATTGTATTCATTCTAATGGTGCTTACTGTTGGCGAAGCATCGTATTAAATCCTTCCATTCATTGACCCACTTAACTCACCGATTCTGCTTGAAGTACACAAAATAGTCATATACTGAAAAACTGAAGCTCAGCAGGGTAAAACAGCTTTCTCTTAGTCACACGTCGGTAACTATTTGTCAGAATTTGTGATCCTTGTGTTACAAGGTGTGATCAAAACATACGGTGGTGAAGGTTAAAATTCTTAAAAAAGCTTATTATAATAAAAGACACTTGATCATTAATCTCCCTAAAAAAACTCCCCCTCCCCACTTCAAACACAGTTTTCCATCATTCTTACCACTTTCTCAACCAGTTATCAAGTCCTCTTTCATGAGTGTCTTTAGTGGCACTATGGGGGCTGTCTTGACGTCCTGAATTGATTTAAAACGTTTACCTTTCACAGTTATTTTGACTTTGGGAAAGAGTCAGACTTCGCATGGTGCCAGGTCCAGTAAACAAGGTGGATGAGGACGCGCTGGAATGTTTCTATGGGCCTGCCTTTCCACTGGATGGTGCTCAGCACCCGCAATCACTGTATTTTTACCTTACCTCATAAAGACATGGGGTCAAGAATAGTGAGATAAGTGTGTTCAGTCATGGGGAGTATTTTGAGGAGAATTAATGGTACTATGTCTTTTACCATAACACATTTTTAAAATTTAAACATTCACTTTTCATTTTAATCATACTGCATATGCACTGTGCCATAATTTTAGCATACCATGGAATAATTATGTTCCACTGACTGAACGAAATTCTAGACTACAAAGACATTTCACAGAAACTTACCATCACTTCTGCCGTATTTCATTGCTCACACAGAATATCTCTGGAAATCTGTGGTGAGATGGTTCTCAAATGCGACACAGCAGTCACTGGGCACCATCTTGGGGGCTAATTAGCACAGTCTACCTTCTAGCACTCAGTGACTCACATTTCTCCCGTCTGCAGATACCCTGGCGGTAGCTTCTTAGCACTGTTACAGTGATTTACTACAGATTCAGTGGCTTGTCCTCAGTGAAACACATATTTAAAGATGGTACAAAGGTGAATGAAAAGTAATGGGATCTGTTAGAGGTGGTTAGGTCACGGAGACAATGTCCTCCTGCCATTCGGATTAGAACCATTCCTACTGTACTGGATTAGTTCTTCATGTTTTCTCTTATGCTTCTCTGCCACATTAAGACGGAGCTCTTCTCCTTGCCAGATGCAGTCACCTGCTCTTGGGCTTCCAGACTCCAGAACCATGAGCTAAATCAAGTTATTTTCTTTCTAAATTACCCAGTCTCATGTGTTCTGTTTCAGCAAAACAGGTTAAGACATTATCCATTTTGATTTAATTTTTTGTGTGATACAAGATATGGATCCAAGTTTATTTTCTTTTCAGCATATAGGTATCTTTTATCGGTAGCGCAGAGACTACTCTTTCTCAAATGAACTCCTCAAGCTGTTATATCTTGTGCTCACTGCCCAATTCCTAATCTATTTCCACATTTGTTAGATCACCATTTCACATCCAGGCACCTAAATCTATATAAGGTATCTACTGTTGTTTAATAATAAAATTTTCTAAAGTTTCACAGCTTCAATCTACAAATGTTTATTATCTCACCCAGTTTTGTGGCTCAGGAATCCAAGAGTAGTGTGGCTGGGGGTTCTGTGTCAGGGTTTCTCATGACACGAGTGTCAAGACGTCCAAGGCAGCACATCTGAAGACTTGACCAGGTTGGTGTCTTTGCTTCCCAACTTCCCTACTGCCTCGTACGGCTATTGGCTGAAAGCGACTTGGGCTGCTCCCTATTCAATATGGTAGTTGTCTCAAGACTACCATTTTGCTAGTTTGTCTCCAGCAAATCATGAAAGAAAGGAGGGGCTGGGGAGGGGGGAGCGAGAGAAAGAGAGTGCAAGAGCGCCATGTGACAGAAGCCACAGTGTTTTTGACATTCTCTTCATGGAAACAACATTCCAGCACAACTGTTGTGTTTTTTGGAAAAGGGGAAGATGACACAACTCTTTGTATTGAAAAAGACAGGGATCCCTGGAGAACATCTTGGATGTCAGCTAACAAACCAATTTTGGGAAAAATATTTTTCTGGCTATAGTTTTTTGAGGAATTGTGAATATTCATCTAGGCATTTGGTGATCACAAAATTATAGTTGAAATGAGTTTGAATTCTACTTTTAAAAATAAACAGTTTGGTAAATTTATATACAATATTTTTTACAGGACTTGTAATGGGATTTTCAAACATGAAATACTTGAAACAAAGACATTTTGTGATGTTAGGATGTCAAAACATACTATGAAATAAAACATTTATGAAAAATACCCATGAAGTTCAGAAATGAGTTTAATCTAACTAGTTTTGGCAAAAATATTGGTATCCTCTAATAAATTGGCCTCTGAATTTTAAATATTTGATTCTTTCATATGCTCCTTAGTTTTAATTTACTATAAAACACCTTCCTGCCAGAAATTATTTGTGTCCTCTCATCATTCACAAGTTGCTCTTAATTAAGCAGCAAAAGATCTGTAGTAACATATTTTTCACCTGCATATTTCTTTTCTAATGATCTCACCTAGAAGATAAGTAATGATCACTTTGCGTTTACTTTAAAAAGTCTAGCAGACTAGATTTAGTTGAAAAATGGTTCTTATGTGATAAGGAATAATGGAATGATGGATGAATATGGGAAATTAATATGGAGGTAAAGCCTACGCAATCAGAGATAATAAAAGAGAAAAAATAGTATGATCTTTAATCACTGCACTATCATGTTACATCTATATTTTCAGTATCTTTCAAAACATCAGCTAACCTAGAACACCTTTTACTACTCTTTGGAAGAGTCAGAGTCTCTCTTGAGAATGTTGTGAAAGTATTGATCACCATTCACCCTGGAAATGTATATGCAAATATGACCATACAATTTCAAACCTGTATCTCTGGAAGTCATAAGTAGGGTCTATATTTGTGCTTCTGTGTGCCATGAACTTTGAGATAAACATTATTAATTTTGTGTGAGGAGAAACATTTATGGTAATACCAGTCTCTTACTGATATTATTGGTTAAGAGAAAAAACTTTTCAAGGTCAACATGTACCAGACCAGAAAGTATTTTTACAACAAAAACTTAGTCCCTCTGTGAACTACACAATATTAGACTGGAAAATAGAATCTGGGACACCAAATATCATATATTTTGTTGATATTTTAGGTGCTGTCTGTATGCTTCACAGAGAACACTCTCCTACCTGATCATACTATCCAGTTTATTCAATAAACATAGGACTTAGTTTGGACAGATAGAGTCTAATTTCTCTAGAGGTTTTTATGAACAGCTCCATCAGATATTTACCAGAATGCAAGTTTACTTTTCTCTAAGTGCAAGTTATCTGATGGGCAGCATGGAAAACCAAAAAGGGAAGAAGGTATGGATTCAGTCAGAATGGTGTTACCTTTTGAGAGAAAATTAGCCCTGGAAAGAAAGTGCAGCAGAAAGCATGACAAGCCAGGGCAGCGTTTTGCACATTCCAGTGAGAGGTTTCAGGCAGTCCTATCTGTGGACGCACTCTTAAAGGATGTGACCCAGGTGAGACTTACCTGCTGAAGGCAACTAATCCACAATGAGCAAATTATCCTGCCCCGAGGGGAAAGCAGTAATGTCAGCCTCATGCTTCGGGAAGACAAAAATCATGTATTCTGTGAGGAGGAGGAAGCCAGAGACCAGCAGAGGCTTGCCTTGAAATGGAATAGAAATGTAAGTTGAGCATTTTTAGTTGATTTAGAAGAAGACTTTGTGCCAATTAGGTTAATAAATGTTTCTGACAGACAAGAGATTCTAATAAAGGACAACAGTGGCATCACACATGAAGGAATTTAACAAATTTTGGCATTTTATGTGCCCTAAGGACACGAATGAGAAAGATATACTACCAAAGTTGGAATTGATTTGATTCTAATATGATATGGAATAGATTAAAAAATGCAAGTAACACATAGTGACCACCTAGTAGAAACTGCCTCTCCTTTCATTTCTTAACCACTCTTTCGTTCCACAAATACATCCATATACACACATATATGTGTTACCTCATATATGTATATATGAGCCCCACTCACAAACTCCTATACATTTATAGAACCACAACAGTCCTGGGAATTTTGGAAAGATGACTTCAAATTTGACAAAAGACGAGCCTCTTCTTGTTGCTCCTCAGTGCAACACCTCCCTGGAGTGTGTGGATTTATAGATGACAAGAGTGGACAGGAATTACCTTACAGTATCATTTAATATTACTGAGTATATAAATATATACAATGTGAAGCCAAGGGTAGTAAGTTTGTACTTGGGAAACTTAAAATGTTATTATGTAGCTGCCATAGGTAGATCATGTGAAAGAAATTGTCACATGAATAGAAATGTCATATTTGAAATTAGAGACAGTCATTGACATTTTGGTTTACGTGTTTTTTAGTAGCGCTCAGGTTATTATTTAAAATCAATGTGTCTATGTCAAATGGAGGACAGGTTGGGGATCATGTTATAAGAATAACATTTCAGCTATGTTTGGACACCGTTGAGTATAAACCACATATAGCTCAACAGGTAATGCTTGTAATGGCTGACCTTTATATCAACTCTTTACTTTCTGTTTATTTGGTATAACTAGATGCCCTTCTAAATGATGAATAGTCTCTTAAAGAGCAGCTTGTGGCAGTCAGAGAGAAAAACAGGGCAATGAAGTTAACTCACTAGTATGAGATCACCAAAGCAGTTACTTTGGATAAATTTAAATCTTTATTCTAATTAAGTAAATTACTTTCCTTACATTATTAGAAAATTCTGGGAGGATGGTGGAGCAGTAAGCAGCAGAGAAACAGCCTTTCTGAGATTTGTTGTCCAGACACTGGAATATAGCAATTTGGGGAAGAGAAGAAGGAGGGAAGTGGATTCTCAGGACCCAGCCAGGATCTGAAGTGAGAGTTGAAGCCCACAGGGAGAGAATAGACCGGCCCAGGTCCTTGTTGATTACAGAACAGTGTACACAGCAGACTGTAGTGGGTGGTGAGTTATTTGGGTTCAGACATCCCCCAGGAGAGGGTGATTGGCTGGTCACTATTTTGGAAAGGGGCCAAGCTCAGAACTCAGAAAAGCTGCTGGTGGCTTTTGGTGCTGGGGCAAGGTGGGGAAAGGTACAGCAAGTTCAAATTCAAGTCAGCAGGAGGGCAAGGAGCCAAGTTTAGACTGGTAGGGAAATGAGTTCAAGCCAGTGGGAGACACACAGTGTGTCTCTAGCTGAACAAATCAGGCTCAAACCTCATAGCCAGAGACCAGGCTGAACTTTAGTGGAACTGGTGAAGCCTTGCTATTGAACCCAGCTGGGAACACCCACTACCCTGCCATAAAGCTACTCCTGGGATTAATTAAGAAGGACCTGGGCCAGTCTATTCTGTCTGCCAGTGATAGCAGAGACACTCCGGGAGGCAGACATTTCTTTTTCCCCTGTTGTTGTTGTTGTTGATGATGCTTTTTTTTTTTTTCTATCCTCTCTTTTTTTCTTGTTTTTATATGAAAGTGAAATTTGTTTCTAGTTTTTTTGTTGTTATTGTTTTGCTCTGTTCTTGTTTTTATTTCTTCCTTCTCTCTTTCCCTCCTGTTTTCTTTACTAGTTTTCCAAAGTTTTCATAATCTTCCCCTGTCTTCCAACCTTGTTTCTCATCTCTTCCTCTTCTTCTATTTCTCTAATTTTTCCTCCTAATCCTTTTTGAATTTTTTTCCCTGAGGGTAAAATTGCTATATTGAGGACATATTTACTGTATACAAGTTTCTGGTTTATTTTTGATATTGTTATATAACCACAAATCTAGTTCATATGGTTAAAGGTGGCAAAATAATAGTTATCACAGTTCATCATTTTCAAGGCAGCATTTGATGCTATTGTTATTATTGATTGTACTACTTTAGCAAAGGTGACAGAATTGTTCTAATCAATTGTTCTTCCTTGTATACAAACCGAGATTGGGAGAGGACCATAAATAACACTATAGGCCGGGGCCAAAGAACCAGGGGCTAGCCAAATAGACAGCAACTCCTCAGCCCGAATAAAATGAAGAGGTAGGATCTTGCCACAGACTAAAAACCCCCAAACCAGCCACACCTAGGGACATCTCTGAGGAAGTAATCATTTCCAAAGGATTCTCAATACTAACAATAAAGCTATCTGCCATAGGCAATTCATAAGCATCAACTCAGGAATTAAACTGGAAAAAAATTAGAAAATGAGAAGACATGCAAACAAGATGCAACCTCAGACCTCCAACTCACCAAAGGCAAACCAAGGGGGCAATGAGGTAGAACAATCTGAAAGCCTCCCACCCAGACTCTCGGAAACAGTAACAATGAAAGTAATGAAGCAGATGAATGAGGGTCTAGAAAAATCAAAACGGAAATCATTTCCAGAATGAAAGACATGATTAGTGACTCTAGAGCAGATACAGATTAAAGAAGTAGAGTAATTTAGGAAAATGATGGAAACCATAAACACCCAACATAGGAAAGAAATGGAATTCATGAAACAGATTCAAACAGATGTCCAAGAGATTAAAAATGTCATTGAAAGTATAGGCAGTAGAATGAAACAATGTGAAGACAGAATTTCAGGTATAGAAGACAAGATATGGTTAATGATCATGAAAAGAAAGAGTTCTTCAGAATGGTAAGGGACCATGAAAAATCAATCCAACAGGTCCTAGATGACACAAAGAAGAATAACATAAGATTGATCAGAGTC
This sequence comes from Hystrix cristata, assembly GCA_004026905.1. Classification (NCBI taxonomy): domain Eukaryota; kingdom Metazoa; phylum Chordata; class Mammalia; order Rodentia; family Hystricidae; genus Hystrix; species Hystrix cristata. The sequence goes on along the minus strand of PVJO010002509.1, from coordinate 65,770 downwards.
AATGAAATAGCAGGAGATAGTATAAATGACATAAAAAACCTGTTCACAGAAGTAATAACAGAAAACTTCCCAAGCATGAAAAAAGAACCATTATTAAAGAGCTTCCAGTTTCATGACATTAAAAGATGAATTATCTCAGTTGTAGCTATACATATATATGTGTGCTTAGTGCTACTAAACCTGCATAGACTCCTTCTCTCTCTCAATCTCTCTCTCTCTCTCTCACTGGTGACCAAACCCAAGCCTTTTGTACTGAGTTCCATTGCCAGTCTTTTTTCCCCTCTGTTTTTAATTTTGAGACAGGTTCTCACTAAGTTGCTATGTTGTCCAGGCTGGGTTTGCATGAGCAATCTTCCTGCATCAGCCTCCCAAATTTCTGGGATTATAGGTGTGTACCACCATGACTGGATAAATGTTGGTCTTTAATTTTGTTAATGTTGAAATATATAATTATTTATAAAGGCCAGAAGATATTTATTAGAAATTTAAACATAAGGAAAAATGTATTTGCAGTATGTTCTCTCATATTTGATCATACAATTTTACCACTTATGTTAATTTTGCAAATTAAAATATTCATACATAAATATTTTAATTTCCATGTATTCTCCCTGTACTGAATCCTGGGGTTTCCTAGTTTATCCACTAAAACTTCCTTTAAAATGTAATGTGCATCCAATACATCAAATTATAGTTAAATACATTAGAGAAAAGTCATTCCCACTAAAGTCTTCAAGACAGGCCTTTGCCTACCTTGGATGTGAGGTGGGGTAATGTGGGAGAACAATTTTAAAGATGTTTGGAGCTCTTTGTCCAGATGGGATGTGTGAGTCACTGCTTTCTATCATTATGAGGTCTTGACTTCTTCCAGCCTCATCTTTGACTAACAGTGAACCCCAGGCAGGTTCTGTTGGCGGCCATCTATACATATATGTTATTCCCTTGAAGTCAGTTTTTACTCTGAGGATCTTTTGCTGACTTTCCTGGGAACTTTATATATTTCCATTAAATTCCTGATTAAAAAATTAAAAAATTGAATAGAAAACCCTTTTGATTCATTTTTCTCTTGCAGTACCCAGACCTCTTGCATTTTTAACACCCCTTCTTGAAACCTGAGCTCAACCCACAAGTTTCTGAAGGCTTTTCTTGCCTTTTGAATTACTCTGAGCAGCAATCTGACTCATTTTTCAACCACCTATGACACTGGCTGCTTTTTTTCTAGCTTCCAAAGCAATCTTGTCATTTCCTTTCTAGGCTCCACCAATCAGGTCCCTTGCTGCCTTTCTGGTGTCCATCTGCTGCTCACTTTCACAGTCACTAGTACTTGTGTTAGGTTTTATTACAGGAGCACATCACTTCCATATTGGGGGAGCTGGGGGACAGCATTCAGGACCAATCCACTGAGCAGTGACAGCTGCACAACTAACATCTACTGCATTGTGCACAAGGGTCAAGCTTATGGTATGCCAATTCCATGTCAATGCAGTTTTATGAAATTATATTTCAAAAAATTTGTTATTTTTTCCTGTTAAACTTCTCTTTGAAATGTGACTTCTAGAAAACATGAAATTACATATGCAAACAGTATTTCTAGTGGTGGAGTCATGTCCTAGGTGATCAAAAGAGAAACCTTTATTAAAATAAATGAGAATATTTCAATTCAGGGGTGAATGTACTGTTAGAGTAGAGAGCTACTTTTTAAGGAGGACGCTATTTTGGAAACATGAAGGGCATTACATGGCTGAAACAAAGGGATGTATTTGAAGAGGATTTGTAGAAGGCAAAACTTCTTTTGAAAAATTTTCTGATGTAATGGAGTGTATTAAAATCTACACAAAAGAGTTTGTAGTTGAGTATCATATTTCATACTTCTGTGTGTGTGTGTGTGTGTGTGTGTGTGTGTGTGTATCTGTGTGTGTGTGTGTTTTATGGGCCATTACAGGCAATGTTTACATTTAGAGGAAATTTCTCAGTTAATTATTTTATATAAAGGGACAGTGGCTAGATAATAGTTATAGGCTTACCAATATTTAGGTGTTTCAAAAAACTCCAAAATATATTCCAAAAATCAAAATATTAAAAGAAAACAGTATAAACCCACCCTTAAAACCAAAGAAAACTTTAATATCTATTTTGGTATTTGTAAGCGATTTTTACTTCAATGATTAGCTAAACTTTCATTATCTTTGGCCTATATGCTATTCTTCAAATACATCCAAAAATCTGAAATATCAAACTCTCATAATGAAAACAGACAGAGATGCCCCATATACTGTGGGCAAGCCACCATTTTGAACAATGCAGATAAGCATTGTTAAACACTTGTAATAGAATTCCTTTTTCTTTTTTTGTTAATCAGTGTGTTGTTTGAAATCACACTGTCATCTTTAGGCTTTAAAGATGCAATAAAGTAATCACTTGGCTTCTCTGTTGTGAATTCATGGAGTGCAAAAGGAGGAGTAGCCTAGGTACTTTAAGCCTAGTAGTGGAAAAAAGAAATAAATATGTATTTTCCTCACTTTTAAATATCTTTTCCATTTTGGGCTTTGGGGCTTTTTTTAAAACCTGTCTTTTGACTAATGGAAAACCTGGAATGTTTAGGTGGATTTTGAGAGAGTGGTTGGGCTTTTTGTGGTTTCAAAACCCTTGTCATTAAGCAACCGTTCATGAGTTATTACCATCCCTTTGGGCTTATTTTAAGAATGGAGTTGAGGATTTCTGCTATTGTCCATATCATTTAGTCAGGGATATCATTATCCTTGCCTTAAAAATGCATTCAGTGGAAAGTGGTTTGAGAGAAGATGGAATTGTTTTGTTAATCACTTCACCTCTCCACGTCTCTTTCTTACACCTCTGCTTGCCCTGAGAATACCGAGCACTTGATAGAGTGCCAGTGTTTAGCAATGCACAAACCTTTGTACTTGGTGTCCTTTGCTGACCTCTGATGACCATTCCAATCTGCCTATTGCACAAAACAGTTCTCAAAGCCACCTGAGAAGAAAAAGGCTTTTAAAGAATTATAAACGATCATCATTTCCAATGTTCAAGTTTATGGAACTTTTATAATTAATGTTTGTTATTTATGTTTTTACTTGATTTTGTAGTATTAGGAACATTTGTGTACATATATTAAAGAACATTTACCTATAATAATTAGAAAGAATTTGTCTGAAATTAAAACTCAATGAGAAAGTGAAATGTATCATTGCATAGTCCTCCTTGAATATGCATATCTTACAGTGATGCATTTTAAGAGGTAGTTATGCAGAAGTATCAGTGCAATGATATAACTGATGTGGTGTATTTTTTAAATTGTATCTCTTACATAATGATAATTTAGAATACCATCTGAGTCAGTACCAGTAACCTGAATTTTCATTTGAACCATAATGAGCTATTTCTTAAGATTATCAGAGAAATGAGAACAGATTTCATTGGTCATAATGATGATAAAAATTTATGTTGGAATATTTACAGTGCATTTTAATATACATTATGTCAACTAATATGTGAACATGACCATTCCAGTGTTCTTACTTTTGTAATTTTCTAATAAATATGATATTCTTACTTAGGACTATAAAGACTTTTATAGACTGTTACATATGATAAGTGAACTTGTGGTATATTGAGATCAAGTAGAGAAATATCTAAAATTTAAACATATGTTGAGCTACAAGAAAGCTTTCTGACTTTATTGCTTGAAAATTCATAAAGTTGTAAAATCTTGCCCAAGTCTAATGTAATTTATCAGAACCTAAATTATAAGCGACTCATTGTAAGAGCCACTAAAACCTTTTATTTTATCATGAATCACCTTTGGTCAAGGACAAAAAAAAAATGCAGAGTAGACTTTGGATCTATCTTCAAGCTCCAGGGTTCTTTCTGAGACTGAGACATCAGGACCCATTGTGAAAAAATAATTTTATGAAGGTCTTGATTAGATCCAGTTTTTCCTTCCCTTCCTTACCATTACTTTCTTATGGGGAACAGGTAATTCTGTGCTCAATGCTCTCCCAAATATGGAAGGAAAGTCAAAATATTGCATAGTAAAAGCACATTTATTTGAAATCAAGGGACCGACTATAACTTTCAGCTTTATTATTGTGGCACTCTTCTTAAATTATACATTGTTTATTAAAATGTGACACTGATTTATCTAGCATTTATGTCTAAGGTGTCAAACTATGATCAATCACGTTCCTTTCTGTTATGCTTTACAAGATTCCTTTCTAACATACGTCAGCTATTCTTTTTTAGGGTCTATATTTTTTAAAAAAAATTGTTAAATCCTATTAATGTACAAATCAATGGGTTTCACTATGACATTTCATTTCCGTGCATGTATACACTGTGCTTTGATTGTATCCACCCTCCCTCCTCACCCATCCTCTTCCCCAATAGTCCATCCTCTATTCAGATCATTTTCTTTTTTTATTCAGTTTTTTGGCACATTTTTACATTTTTTAGGAATCTGTTGTTTCTGGTTTCTTTCTTTCTTTCTTTCTTTTTTTTTCCCCTAAGACCTATTTACACTAGAGAAATCTTTTATGCAGAAAACAGAATTAGGAAAACTTCAATTTGTTGTATCTTGAGTTTTAAAACGCAGGTACAGCTATAAAATGAAAAAAAAAATACTTGAGAGAGAAGTTTTTCTTCTTTAAGATTTGTTACAGGTTTCCTGGGAAAAGAAAAGGGATGTATTCAAGGAGAAAGAACACCTAGATGCCTAGCTTCCGAGGAGCTTTGCTCCTATTTCTCTCTGCTCAACCAGGTTCATGGTGGACAAAGGAGTTGATAATCCAGGCACGATGGAGTCATTCCATGATCAGTGTGAGGATCTGAGAGGAGAAAGGATTGTTGTGCCCTTTTTGAATAGGAACCAGATCATTAAGCCCCAGAGAGAAATGGAACTGAGTTCAGCGTGTTCTAGGCAGAGGATCTGGAATAGGCTCAAGGAGCTCTCGCAGACCACCAGGACTGGATCAGAGAAACATTAGCACCCACAGTCCTGAGAACCAGTACTGAGATAAAAGATTTTTGACAGCTCAGATAAGGTTCTCATACCTGCTAAGTGACATGGAATTGAACTAAGTGACCTCAGGCCCCAATGAGTCTCATCGTCAGCAAAAAGATGAGGAAAATCTCTGCTCCAAAAGATGTGGGAATGTAGATGCCTATGTGAACACTGGAATACTTCAGGAATTTTTGTTAAAGCTTGAGCTGGATGTAATTTTCTGAACTCCCATCCGATTATACCTGTCATGCACAATTTCCTCTTTTAATTAATATCTCCAGGAAACATTTATATATTTTCTCTTGCTTTAATGCAGGAAAAATACTGAAGCGACTCCCCTCTTTTTTTTTTTTTCTTGCTGATTACCAGAATCTTGATTTTCTTCAGGTCTCAGGTGTCGATAAATTTCAGGAGAGGTGGGGGGCTCAATCAGTGTCAGCAGGCCTATGATAGTAGTTTGCAGACTGTGGTCTCTAGTCCAGCACCGTCAATATTTCATCATGTAAATTCTTGAGCTTCATTGCAAACCTACCAGATTGGCAGCTGAAAGGGAGAGATCCAGTTGTCCACTGATGAGCACTTCAGAGTACTACGTGGCACATGTTCAAGTTTGAGAACTGCTTGTCCCAATCATCATGGCAACTCTTTTTTTCCCTGTCATTGTTTGGTTTCGTGAGGAAATGCAGCACATTTCTGGCCAATAAATTCCAAGGGAAACACTGATAACTTTTCTTAGGATTTACCCTCCTTTCCCTTTTGTACTTTGAATTGTTTGGCCCTGAGAGTTGCTGCAGCAATTTGTCGGTAGTGAGAGAACAAACACCAGGGTAGAGACGAGCTCCATGAGGAGGAATGAGCAAGTGGATGGTAAGAATTTTGTTCTTGTTTGATGCTACTGAGCTGCCAGCTTAACCAGCTCTGGAACCTCCGTATCTCTGATGTTGTACGTGGTGAGATGGAGCCTTTTCCATGTTATTTTATCTAGTTGAGTCAGGTTTTCTGTGAATTGTGGATGAAAGCATGATAACTACTATACGTGGCCAAGAGGATGGACCTATTAAATCATTCAGTCTTCAGTGCGATTTAGGTCAATTATAATCTCTCCCAAGAGCATTTGTATTTTAGGTCCTCTTTTGGTCATTGAAACACATGTGTCCTGGTACAGGGATGTGAAACATCAAAATAGAAGTGAGGAATTTCATTACAGTGATTACATGAGCCCCTCATGTGTGGGAGTGTGGGGACAGGTGACTTGCAAGATAAATTTTCAGGCAATTTCAGACACATTCTCTACAATAAACATCTTCGAAGACTAATTCTACATCTAGGGCTCAAGGAGAAGTGTGTAAAACTACTTATATTTTATACTCCTACTGTATAAAACTACTTATATTTTATTTTAAAAGTCAAAAGTAATACAAGTTCCTTGAAAAAAACGAGTTTTCCTGTTATTTTGGCAGAAAGCGAGCATGCAAGAGCATGCTGAGGATCAACACTCCACCTTCCTAGACCAAAGCATTTTATGAAATATCTTCATTTATTGTGCAAGTCAAACTGAGTATCCCAGTATGCTGATCACTGACAGACTCACAGCGACCACCCACTGATGTGAAGGGAAAGGGAGCCCCCAAGGTTTAAGGATGGATGTGCGAGACAAGACTGGTGGGACCTGGTATGCATCCCATAGCCCCAAGCAGGGGCAGGGTGACATGCTTGGAAATGCTTGGCTCCCAGAATGTGTTGGTGACAGTACAGTATAAGTTATAAAATAATTAGGCCTATGTTTCGAATGGTGTTCATATGTGTGTGTGTGTGTGTGTGTGTGTGTGTGTGTGTGTGTGCGAGCTGGCAAAAAGGGAACATTTTTCTCATTAGTTTAAGTAAGGGACAATCTAATTTTCCAGGAGAGGCATGGGTCGCAGCTGAGCCAGAAGATACATCAGCGTCATCCATTTCGGAGACAGGTGGTTGAACTCACCTTGCATGTTGTACAAAGAGACACAGAAATTCCATCCAAAGAGATGTGCTGACCTTCGGTCGCTTGTTGTGCATAGCTATTTATTTGGTAAGCACATAGTCCCGTTCTGCAACTTGGGTCCAATCCTTGGGCAGTGTGAAAAGCTGATCCGCACTGTTCAGGATAAGTTTAGCACTCTATACCTACATTTAGCAAAGCATATATCTGGAGGGAATTTGCAGAGGACCTCTGATAAAGACTTGTGTTTCCCATGAACATTTTTATTATCTGACTTGCAGCAGTCTTGGGGGGTCTGTGTTGATTCTTTGTTCTGACACTGTGATTGTATCCCCCAAGGCGAGTAGAGGGCAGCATGCCAAGGAGGTTGCAAAATTCAGGGATAGACTTGCTTAAGTCCCTGGAGCTTTCAATTTGCTCCAAGATTTGGCTAAAAACATCTTTAAAATGAACACAGATATGTTACATACTGGCATATAGACATGAATGAATTTTTAAAATAAAACATCTCACTTCAAAGATACATCTTGATTTTAGAAGGTTGAAGCATTTTTACATCTGGGAATAAGAGCTCATTATTCTCTTATTTCAAGAATAAGAAACTGAAAATACTGCTTTATAGAGTTGGGTTCCTTTAACTAAGTTCAGTAGGTCTAGGGAGCTCCTTCCTCCAAGGAAGGCAGTTACACGCCCTGTAACCAGCTATAACAGAAAGCCCTTTGCACATAATGGAGTTTTGGGTATTTGGGTATTTATGCTGTTTGTCATTCTTCAGTTTGTGCTCTACTGTCTTTTAATACAGTGTTCTCTGGATTTCCCTATATTACATTCTGTAATTGCTGTCCTCAGAGATTCTAAGTCTCAGATCTTTGCCAGTGTGTCTGGTTCTTTACACCATCCCACATACCACCTACACAGAAGTGAACTATGTAGTGAATTCTTTCATATTTGTGACCTTCAAGCACTTTCTTGGGCACTTGGTCCCACAACAAGCTACATACTGTGCTGTAGGCTTGACGTTTTCTGTCTCACCTGATACAACCAGTGTATGAAGCAGGTACTAAAAATATGTTTCAGGGGAAAGAATTAATGACTGATAAATGGACGATCTCAATTCTTTCTGAAGCACATGCCTATGCCGAGTTATATCAGTGGGACTTGGGGGAGCAGAGAAGGGTGGAAAAGAAAACCGGTTGATTTATTTACTGTGGTAAAGAAAAAGAAACATATCAGATTGATTGACATCCTATAAATTCAACAAGCTAATTGAATTTATCACTTTTAACATGATGTCTGAAGTGCCAAGGACCTTGACCAAGGGAGGTCGACTGATTTTTGCCATGATAATAAAACTAGAAGATACTTGTATACAAAGTCCAAATGTCAAGGGAAAGTTACAATGAGGCTCTTTTGTTCGGTGTAGAATTCCATTTCATATGACTTCATGGTAATTTCAGAATAAGTGACCTCGTGTGAGGTCAACCGGATACCATGTCAGAGAAACCCAAATAATATGACTATCAGAAAGTTTGAACAACATGTGAGTTTAAGCTTCTATTCCTCAGGAATAATAGTGACGAGGGAGCATGTGGACATTTTCTATACAATTTAGGAAGAAAAACCATTGTTCATAGCATTTATTTTTTAATATTTTAAATATTTTTTGGAACGTAATATCTTAGTTCTGAAAATGTAGATCCTGCAATCATATAGACTGACAGAGTTGGTCCTAACATTGGGAAAGCAAAACTGAAACTATTTCTTGAACTTCTACTATAAGGTCTACAAACATCCAAGTCATCATCCACAGGTCCTTGTATCATGTAAATTAGTCAGGGGTCCACACAGGTGTACATGCATGAATGTCTGCATATGTATCCAAAAGGATGTGACATTGGCTTACGAAGCCAGTTGACAGGTGGAAGATGTGGCAGTCAGTTTCTATCTGTGGGATAATTGCATGTGTGATCTTTATAGTCAAAGTTACGGCTATGCAATCATGTTTTATAAATTATACGGTGTGATCATTCAATTCATTGAAAAAGGATCCAATGACACTGTGAGTTCTGTGGCGGTGTAAACTGACGTGGACTTTCAATGTTATTCCAAATGATAATAATGTGGGTAGTAAAGTAGCAAGCTTTTATTTTGAGTCTTGCAATGTTCCAGGAGTCTTTGAAGTACTTTACACATACTAATTTATACTAATTCATTTAATCCTTACAAAATGCTCTTTGACACCCAAGACAAAGGGAGTTTTGGTAACTTCTCTACAGACCTAGAGATACTCCAGCCTGTTCTATGAGTCATGTCTACTCACATCTGATTCACTTTTAAGTTGCATGAAAAGTACTTATACCTGTAGTGTTTTGGCACCTAAAAATAAACTACATATGTAGATATTTTTCATGGTGAGGTGAGGGAAACTATACTTAAATTCTTTTTGATAGGCTCAGTCTGGGAAGTATTTTTTTTTTAATGGAGCAAAACTTTGAGATTGAAAATATTTATGATTCATAGACAATTTTTAATAACTGGCACCAAATTATCCTGGGATTATTTGAAGTGTATTTTAGGAATAATAATAATGATGGCTATTAATATAAATACAGACACTCCTCCTGTCCCCCATGTTTCTTTTTCTTCCAACACTGCTCTTGTTCCTGTGATTTCTGCACTATGGAAATACAAATAAATCCACAAGTAATTTCCACTGGGGTTTCTCTCTCATCACTTCCCCCATTCCAGATCAGGAGACTAATTTTAACTCTAGCTCCTTTATTTGACCCGATGCTAAACAGTGGAAAATATTTTCAAATATAATGAAATCTTTTTCCTAAACTGGAGGACTCCTGTACTTTAAGAAGAAAAGCAGAGTATTTAACTCAGAATTTTGTATCGTAGAGGGACTAATTTTACAGTAGTACCGTACTGAATAACAGGCTACTGCCTAATTGAATTACTGTCATTGTGGTTTGAAAAAAGAATAAGGAGTAACTTGTTTTACCAAAAGCTATGCAGTTTCCTGTGTCTATTTAGACTTGATGTACAGACTCAGGTCAGTTACTGCACTTCTTTAGTTGCCTCCAACCTCTTCATTGAGGAAAGGGCAACGGAAACTCTGGAATGAGGACTTGTTCTGGTTAAGTAACTATTGACATATGTTAATACGAAATAATTAACTTTTATCAATAGACATCCAAATGAATGTGTGAAATAAGGTATACGTTTACCATGAACATATGTCTTTTTGGAGGTTTTGTAGAGTAGTAGAAATGTATCTTATTACATTTTCCTTTATCAAAATAGAAGCACACTAAGAAAAACGGGCAAAAAAATCATTCAGGACCCTGAATTTGCAAGCTGCTTTTGTTCAGAAATTTAAAAAAACTTCCACACATAAATCATTGCAAAGTAGAATGTTGCAAAGAGTGCTAAGTTAGAGAATTTTACAGATAGAAAACACAAATATACTGAAGAAAAATGTTTAAGACCAGTATCTTCACAGCACATAGTTTATATATTCTGTTCCAAAGGAACAGTTGGCTATAACAATATCCAAACAACCGACCAAACCACAGAAACCAAACTCAATTTGTTATTTTGAGTAGTAGACCAGGCACCCATTTGATTGATTTAGGATTTATATTTTTCAATTTTTACATTTTTCTAAGTTGTAGTGGCATCCAACAGATAGTTTCTCAGGTAGGAACCAGTCTTCAATATGTTGAGCTCTTCCCTTAGAATCTGTGTGTAATCCAGTGAGCAGTTGAGGACAAAAAAAGCACGCTTTCAGAGAGCCAATAAGTAGCTCTCCAACCTGGCTGAAGGCAGTGAGCTCCCTGTATAATGTGTAAAAGTAGAAATGGAAACTCAGTCATCCTGACTTTCACTAAAATCATTTCTTTTGTCTGACTCTAGCTGTGGATCCCTCCCTCTGATCCTAAGTCCTAGATTCTTGTGAGTCCTTGTTGAGCATTTTTGCACAGAAGGCCTGGAATCACTCACAGTTTCACTCTGCAAAGAGCCGGAGGTTTGATCAAGAGCAGAATCTGAACAGTATTGAAAGATGAGAAACTAAAAGTGAAGCAAGGACTAAATGAGTGACCAGTGGCTCTAATTCAAAAGGAAAAAGAAGTTACCATCCAGTCATAGCTGAATCAGACTGGAGTTTGAGGGAAAAGGAAAAGTGTGCTCTCCCATATGTACTTATTAAAACATCCTCTTACACTGGAAAGAAGTAGAAACAGTAACGTAAGTTCCGCAATACAAGGCATAACATATGGAAATTTCCCTGCTGCCAATCTTGTTGTCCATCTGTCACCTTTATAGCCCACTCGCCACAGGGGGCCTTTCTACAGTCCAGGTCTGGGTGGAGATGGCTATTGTCTTGCACAATAAGGCAGAACTTCAAAACAAACAGCAAGACTTCTGGGAAGATGGCGGAGCAGAGAGAAGCAAAGTGAGAGCCTCTCCGAGATTTGTTGTCCAGACACTGGAATATAGCAATTTCAGGAAGAGAAGGAGGGAAGTGTGTTCTTAGGACCCAGCAGGAATCTGAAGCAAGAGCTGAAGCCCGTGGGGAAAGCAAAAGGAGAGACCATCCCAGAAGAAGGTGTTGGACGGATGGTGCTTTCTCCCAGAGCTCTGGCTCACGGCCTTGGCTCACAGAGCCACCTCACAGCATGGCTTGCTGCCCCTGGGTAACAGGCCCCGGTCATGGTCTGGCTCAAGGCCCCAACTCCTGGCCCCAGCTCTCAGCATGAGTGATACATTTTGACCCTGTGGATGCAAGGTGACTACTGGAGACCCCAGAGACCTCCACAGAAAGACACACAAATGAAGCAGAGCGGTGGACACTGAAGACTCTAGTAGCGGGTGAGTTACCTGAGTCATCTGACCTCAGATGGCCCCCAGGACAGGGTGGTGATCAGCCAATCACCATCTTGGAAAGGGGCTGAGCTCAGAACTCAGAAAAACTGCTAGTGGCTTTTGTTGCTGTGGCAAGGTGGGGCAAGGCGGAGCAGAGTTCAAATTCAAATTGGAAGGAGGGAAAGGAGCCAAGTTCAAACTGGCAGGGAACTGAGTCCAAGCCAGTGGGAGACACACAGTGTGTCTCCAGCTGAACAAATTGGATCTCAACCCCACAGTCAGTGATCAGGCTGAACTTCAATAGAATGGGTGAAGCCTTGCTACTGAACCCAGCTGGGAACTTTCGCTACCCTGCCACAATCTACTGCTGGGATTAATCAACAAGGACCTGGGTCTGTCTACTCTGTATACCAGTGACAGCAGAGACATACCTGGAAGTGGACATTTTATATTTTTTTAAATTTTTTCCCCCCTCTCTGCTCTTCTTTTTCTTGCTTTTTTTTCTCTTTCTTGTTTTTATAGGAAAGTGACTGTGTCTGATGCTATTGTTGTTGCTGCTTGTACTACTTTAGCCAAGGTGACAGAACTGTTCTACTCAGTTCTTCCTTGCATGCCAAGACTAAGATTGGCACAGGGTCACAAATAACAGTGTAGACCATGGTCAAAGAACTAAGGGCTGGCCAAATAGACAGCAACTTCTCAGCCCCAATAAATGGAAGAGGCAAGATCTTACAACAGACTCATACAAAAACCAGCTACAGCTGTAAGATATCTCTGAGTAAGTAGTCACTTCCAAAAGGTTCTCAAAACTAACAAAAAAAGCTGCCTGCCACAGGCAATTCAGAAGCATCAACCCAGGAACTAAACTAAAGAAGAAAAAATTAGAAATGAGGAACTAAACTAAAGAAGAAAAAAATAGAAAATGAGAAGAAAATGAGAAGAAAATAGAAAATGACAAGACACACAAATAAGATGCAACCCCGTACTTCCAGCTCACCAAAAGTAAACCCAGGGGGAAATGAAATGGAACGATATGAATGATTCCCACCCAGACTCTTGGAAACAGTAACAGCAGAAGTAACAAAGCGGATGAGTGAGGCTCTGGAAAACATCAAAACAGAAATCATTTCCAGAATGAAAGACATGAAGAGTGACTCCAGACCAGATACAGACAAAAAAAGAGAAGAGCTTAGAAGAATGATGGAAACCATAAATGCCCAACACAGGAAAGAAACTGAATTCATGAAACAGATTCAAAAAGATGTCCAAGAGATTAAAAATTCCATTGAAAGTATTGGCAGTAGAATGAAAAAATTTGAAGAGAGAATTTCAGATATAGAAGACAAGATTGTGATTAATGATCAAGAAAAGAAAGAGTTCTTCAAAGTGGTAAGGGACCATGAAAAAATCAATACAACAGCTGCTAGATGACATGAAGAAAAATAACATAAGATTGATCAGAGTCAATGAAAAAGCAGGAGATAGCACAAATCACATTAGAAACCTGTTCACAGAAATAATGGCAGAAAACTTCCCAAGTATGGAAGAAGAACTGGACATACAGATAAGTGAGGCGTTCAGAACTCCAATTAGCCATGATCAACAAAACTCTACCCCAAGGCATATAATAGTCAAGTTTCCAGGAATTCAACACAAGAACAGAATATTGAAAGCTGTTAGAGAAAAGAAACAAATAACCTATCAAGGAAAGCCCATCAGGATCACAGAAGACTTCTCAACACAAACCCTCAAGCTAAGGAGAGCTTGGAGTGAAGTATTTCAAGCCCTAAAAGACAACAACTTTCAGGCCAATCTCATTAATGAACATAGATGGAAAAATCCTCAATAAGATACTGGCAAACAGAATGCAACAAATTATCAAGAAGATTTTACACTATGACCAAATAGGATTAATTCCAGGGATGCAGGGATGGTTCAACAAACACAAATCAATAAATGTGATACACCATATTAACAGAGCCAAGGACAAAAACTATATGATCATTTCATTAGATGCAGAAAAGGCATTTGATAAAGTCCAACACCCATTCATGATAAAAGCCCTGCAGAAAGTTGGAATAGATGGTCTTTATCTCAATCTGATAAAAGCCATCTATGACAAACCAACAACCAACATCATACTAAATGGTCAAAAACTAAAAGCTTTCACTCTAAAATCCTGAACAAGACAAGAATATCTGCTCTCACCACTCTCATTCAATATAGTTCTGGAAACATTAGCCAGAGCAATTAAACCAGAGAAAGAAATAAAAGGAATAAGGATAGTAGAAGAAGAAGTTAAATTATCATTATTTGCAGATGATATGATACTGCATAGAAGACCCCAAAAACTCCACTAAAAGACTTTTAGATTTAATAACCAAATTCAGCAGTGTAGCTGGATACAAAGTTAACACTCAGAAATCAATAGCATTCCTGTACACAAACAACAGACTCACCAAGAGAGAAATTAAGGAAACAACACCTTTCACAATAGCATCAAAAAATGAAGTACCTAGGAATCAATCTAACGAAGGAAGGAAAAGATCTATACAATGAAAACTACAGTACTTTGAAAAAGGAGATTGAAGAAGATATCAGAAAATGGAAAGATATCCCTTGCTCCTGGGTAGGAAGAAACAAAATAGTGAAAATGGCCATACTCCCAAAACTGCTGTAGAGATTTAATGCAATCCCAATTAAATTACCAATAGCATACCTCACAGAATTAGAGAAGACAACCCTAAAATTCATTTGGAGCCAAAAGAAACCTAGAATAACAAAAGCAATTCTGGGCAACAAAAGCAAAGCAGGGGCCATCACAATCCCTGACCTAAAACTATATGACAATGTTACTGTAATAAAAACTGTGTGGTACTGGCACACAAACAGACTCCAGAACCAATGGAACAAATTAGAAGATGAAGAAACAGGTCCAAACACTCTCGGTCACCTTATCTTTGACAAAGGGGCCAAACAACCTCACTGGAAGAAAGATAGCCTCTTTAATAAATGGTTCTGGAAAAACTGGCTCTCCACATGCCAAAGGTTAAAACTAGACCCATATCTTTCCCCATGCTCTAAGTTAAAATAAAAGTGGATCAAAGATCTAAATATTAAAACAGAAACACTAAAACTATTGAAAAACAGTATAGGTAGAACTCTTGAAGACATAGGTGTAGGCAAGGACTTTACGAACAAATCCCCAGTTGCCCAGGAAATATCACAAAGAATCAACAAGTGGGACCTGATCTTATTAAAAATCTTTTGCACAGCAAAAGAAACTACCAAAGAGTGAAGAGACAACCCACAGAGTGGGAAAAATATTTTGCCAGCTCTTCCTCTGACAAAGGACTAACATCTCAAATATATAAAGAACTCAAAAAAATCAGACCTCCCAAATTTAAAGACCCAATCCAAAAGTGGGCAGCAGAAATGAATAGACATTTCTCAGATGAAGAAGTAGAAATAGCAGATAGACATATGAAAAAAATGTTCAACATCACTGATCATTTGAGAGATGCAAATTAAAACAACCCTGAGATTCCACATCACTCCAGAAAGAATGGCTGTTATCAACAAATCAGCCAATAACAAATGCTGGAGTGGCTGTGGAGAAAAAGGAACACTTTTCCGCTGTTGGTGGGAACGTAGACTGATGCAACTGCTATGGAAATCAGTGTGGAGATTCCTCAGGGAACTAGGACTAGAGATTCCATTTGACCCAGCTATTCCCCTTCTTGGTATCTTCCCAAAAGAATTAAAAGCATCATACCACAGCAATATATGCACACCCATGTTTATAGCAGCACAGTTTGTAAGAGGTAAATCTTGGAAGCAGCCCAAATGCCCATCAAGAGCAGAATGGATAAAGAAAATGTCTTTTTTTTATATACAATGGAGTACTATTCTGCCATAAAGAATGATAAGCTTGAGATATTCCTAGGTAAATGGATGCATCTTGAGACCATACTCTCAAGTGAAATAAATTGGACCTATATGTTTAAATACCACATTGTTTCTCTGGTGTGAGAAACTGAAAGTGTAAATAAAGACTAAAATGTATTACATTAGGAAAGGGAAGAAAATGTCCAAATGGGAAAGGGAACAAGAGAGGGGGAAAGGAACAGAGGGACAAGAGAAATAAGAAATGGAAGGAAAAAATGGAAACAAAGCTTTTGTAAATAGGGAGGGAGGAGGGGGTGAGGAGAGGAGAATGGGAAAAAAAGAAGCAACAAGCTATGTCATGTATAGGTACAAATCCCCTATGATGAATGTTATCACTATGTACATCTGAAACGTACCATCAAAATTAAAAAAAAAAAAAAAACAACAGCAACATGGCTTTACTCTAAAATCTAGTGTTTCGCTTGTGGATTTCTTGCTTTAATGTATAACATTTAAATATTGCTTAAGTTGCTTACTGAGTATTTTTTGCACCCTTTCAAATCGTGGTCCCAGGTGAGCGCTTTGCTGACCCCTGAATCCAGGTCCTGACGCCATTTATGGGGAAACAGCTCCCATGGCAGAGGTGGTCTGCATTTGGAAATGTTCTGAGATCTTGAGTATCAAGCACAGTTTTTAAAAAGGAGTAAGGAAGAGGAGGAGAAAGAGGAGGAAGGAAAAGGGTGGAAAGTTTTCATGGAGTTGTATTACTGCATATTACACTGGAACAAGTGGAGGCTTCATTTAAAGAATCCAGAGATGTAACTGAATCAGACCAAGAATGTGAGCAGGGCAGGATTGAAATCAGTGTTTCTATGGTGTCCTTAGTGCGGTTCATTTCTAAAACAAAATTATACTCCAAGGAAAGTTAACATGTGCGACATATAGAATTAGACATGACTAAAAGCCGCGGATATGCTTTTTGACTGTGACCTGGAAATGTCAGTCCCACAGCATGAGCTGTGTGAAACTCATGGTGAGAAATCAGAACAAGTAGATACTGCCCACATTCAGTGGTACCTGTAGGTCAGGCCATAAGCACAAACAGGAAACAAACAGTAAAAAAAAAAGTCATTCTTCTTAAAATCAGAAAAAGGTGCTTATTATATTCTAATAAATAATTGGTATTTAGTCTTTCCTGGGTGAACCTCAAATTGGAGATAGAGGCATCCGTCTGATAAAATGCAGTATCTCAGTGATTAGATGATGAACAAACCAACAAAATCCGAATGTATGTGAAGTTAAACAGAAATAGTATGTGTGACATACACATTAGTGACCACTGTGAGTCTTGGATCTTTCGTAGTCTGCTTTCCAAATTTTATTTTCCATTATTTCCATATTTAACTCTGTCCTGTCAATAGGTCAAGTAACATATTGGCAAGGTCAGCATACCTACATGGCATATTTCAAGGTATTCTAATAGAAAAGTAGTCTTTGAAGCAACCTATCTCACATTTTGTGTCTGGACAATGGTGATGCGGTAATGCTTTCTTCTGAGCACCGCTGTGAGGATTAAATTTATGTGTCACTCTTGGTAGACAGTCACTGTGCACCAAGTAGCCTGTGCCAGGCACTAAATGCTTGCAGATCCAAGATCAGAAACATGGTAGTTCGGGAGGGAAATGAGCTGCCAAAGAACTAAGCCTGAATAAGACAACCTTTGATGAAACTGAAAACAACTATTGTGTCTCAAAATTCCAGAAACTGAAAGTGGGCCGAACAGGCTAACAGTTCTCAGGGAGGCATATCCTGTAATGCTCACCACATAGGTGGCCAGAGTAGAGAATGGACAGGAAGGAAGCACTGTTAGCAAAGAGCTTGCAAAGAAGAAAGGGACCTGAGACAGGTCATTGCCAAACCCTCAAGGGAGAAGGCCTTACCCTGTTTGCCCAGCAACATTTCAGAATTGCCACGGACCGTGTCTGCGGATCACAACATTGTTATGCCTTTCTCATTTGGTGTGTCCACTGTGGCAATCCTGTTGTTCTTTCACTACAGACTTTTAAGTGAGAGTTTTGGTAAGATGTGATAGTTTTACTGCATTCACCTCCAGATCAAGAAGAAGTATGTGTAGACATCATTGAAACATTATTTAGACTTTGAGTTGGATGCTGAGAACGGCCAGCATTCAGGGTTACCTGCTATAGAGAGGTGTTGGCTAAGTTTTGCGTCTAGGAAGAAGGGAGGAGAGGATACCCAGAGGAGGGGAGGTAGGAAATGCTCAGCAATCAGCTTCATGCTGTCCACATTTCCTAACTTCCTTTGTCATTGAGTAGAAGCATG
This sequence comes from Hystrix cristata, assembly GCA_004026905.1. Lineage (NCBI taxonomy): Eukaryota > Metazoa > Chordata > Mammalia > Rodentia > Hystricidae > Hystrix > Hystrix cristata. The sequence continues at coordinate 47,675 of PVJO010002509.1, read as the reverse complement.
TGACTTGTCCCGACCGGTAGGCTGGGAGGACAAAATGTGACTCTGGAAAAAGGTGAGAGTAGATGTGAAGCCTACATTTCTCCATTCCCCATGTCCTTGCCCTTAGGGGCTCCACGATGGAGGTCATAGAGGTCCGGAATGCACACCTTCATGTGGATAAGAAACAATTCTTTGAATTATTTAAGAAAGACACATCTTCCATTTCAAAGTGAGAAAAACAAGCACTTTGGTGAGAGTGAGTGCATGGACCTCAATTCAAATTGTTTTGTTAATGACCAAAAAACCCAGGTGATTTCTTGATATCATGTTTTGTTCCTGGAAGGGCAGTGGCTTTTTAAAAATGAAAAGAAGAATAGAGGAAAAGTCAGGGAAGGAAAAAAAGAAAGACAGAAGTGTCGATGAGCATGTTAGGACACATTTTGCCTATTCAAAGCAGCTTTGGCAGCTTTGAACTGGTCCAGAATGTGGGGATATGGGACAGATACTCATAATTGGACTTTTTATGCTTGGAAAAGAGAACATGAGTAGTAGACATAAGTGTTCTAAATCTAAATTGGGTTATTTTCAAGGGAAGGTCTAACATAGCTTTATAAATTGAACCCCTTATTGAAGATAAAAAAATTTGCTTGATTATTTGTACCTTGATATATTAAATACATGGAGGAAGTTTCTAACATATAAAGAAAAAAAATGTAAGAAAGAAGCATTAATCCAGATTAAGGCAATTCAGGTGTAAATAGTATAGCAAACAATTGCTTTGTATAGAGAGGAGGATTTTAGTCTGTATGTGTCTGTAAAAACAGACCTGACAAATGTGTAACTTTTGAATCACTTAGGATACATGCAGTTATTTTAGTATTGTGCAAAATAAAAGTTTAGTTGCATAAAACTGAACATACTGAAGTGTTAAGATATTTCACTAGGATTAAGCTAATCCTTCTCCAACACGAGGGAAAATAGTTGCCAGTAAACTCTATTTTTAACAGCCACTTGAGAGAGACAAGATGAGACTTATAAAAATCCCTTTCAAAAAGTTTCCCAGTACAATAACAGTTTACACCCAACACATGCATAAATACATTTCAAAAACTTTGCCTCTGCCAAGTTACAAAGTCTGACTTGTCAGAGTTGCATCATGCTTTTAAAGCATGTTTGAAATAAGCTTGTCATGCATCAGACTTCGGTGAATCTAGAAGGGCTGTGTTTTTCTTCAGATATTCAATGGGCTGCATCGCCTTTGCATTTACAGAGAATTATTTCACTATCAAAATTCCACACATGAGTGAAAAACAATGGTTTTGTTGCATGTTTTGCAACATAGTGTTTTTATTCATGTCCCATGTACAGTATGGCTCCCCTCCCCATAGCTTTTATAGCATTGGGATCAGTACACACAGATGCATGCAAACCACTGTAGAGAAAACACTTTGGGATTTGGACCCTTCAGTATGCATTTTTTGTACTGTGGGAGCAAGGATGAGCCACACATGAACCGACCTATCCATAGATGGAGAATCTGGGCTCAGAATTTGTTTATGGGAAAGAAAATCTAAATGAACAGGAGGATAATGGATCAGAGATTAAACAACTCTGAAAGAGCCAGTCAAATAAGAAGGCCTATATTTTAAATGAAAACAAGAGACTTATTTGAAAACAAGTTGAAGTTCCATTCTATGCATGTTTGCTTTGCGCACACACACAAATACATAGTGGGGACACACGTCCCTGATCAAACGATTTCCATCCCCATAATCTGGAGGTATGTTTCTAAATAACTCTGAGCCTATTTTCTAATGCTTTTTAAATATCTTAGACATTTCCCTCATAGAAATTATCATTATCAGTAATATATGCTATGTGTAAATATTCAATTATTGTTTGTTAGAGTGAAAGCTTAATGAATATTGGTTCTGTCTGTCTAGCTCACCATCATACTGTCACCGTCTCCCATTGTCTGACATTTGGCTGGCCCTCAGTAGATTAATGAATGAATAAATAATATTTTCTGGTGTGCCATCTTTATGGTAGAGACATGTGTGATGTCAGCCCATCTTATTGCTTATGGCTCGGGGCTGCCCCAGTGATTGTTCTAAAATGTGATCTCTCTTGAAATTAAATCACATTTTTTCTTGCTTAAAACGTCAGCCTGCTGGAGTGGGCATTGTTCTGGTTTGCATTTGTGTCTCCTTTTCTTCTGCTCCAGGAGCTCACAGCCGAGTAACACCTTTCTGTCCACACATTCTTTCTACGGGCATGTTAGTGCATATAGTCAATTCGCTGTTGAATTTTGACTGAAAGTAATTTACTTTTTAAGGCGACTGCATATTTTTATTGGGTTAATTAAGTGTAAAATTCAAAGTTTGTTTTTCATATGTCTTTTCCAGCTTAAGATGCAGAAATAGGTGTTTCAATATATCTCCCATATGCAAACAATCCCACTATAGCCATAGAGCTACTTATATCAAAAATACAGCAATCGGGTATAATTGAATATTGTAAATAATGCATGCTATTACAGTAGGACTTTATGAATGATAAGAATGATGCTAAATAATTTAAAAGTAGGTTTGTTTGGTAAAAAGAGACACAATTCTATTTATCAGGTCCTGTTTTCTATTGGCAAATGTCTAGATGCTATGACACCATCTTAGTACTGTCACTACTACGTGAAGGTTAACTTCAGAATGAGTGAAATATTCCTAAACTAGCAATGAAAGAGCAGTCTGACAAATACTTTCAATTGATTCTTCTTCTTTCATCCCCTTCTCAATATCTAGCTTCCTGGTCTTAATCTCAATCTCAAACATGTCAGTCTTAGATTAAGCCGCCTCTGATGTCTGCAGGCATAATCATGGTCCATTATTTCGAGACCTCCTTTCACAGTTAGCTATGTCTGCATGGCCGACTTCTTTACCTTAACTGGTAAGCTGATTGAGCAGATGAGCTGCTTGAAACTCCCTGCGTTCTGCTGCTTTATCTTCACAAGATACTTGTGATAGATGCGATCTCTGACTCTTTCAAAAATGTCTCTATTTTAGAGTGACTATCACCCAAAGTTAGTAGTGATGGGGTTTTAAAATGATTTGCCCTGAAATTAGGAAGTGTTTTTTTTTTTTTTTTATTTCTGAAGATCTGTGGGCTTTATATGGAAACTTTGCAGATGAAATTTTTCATTTGCAGTAAAAATAATGATATTGAAGGAGTCTTCACTTTGACAGTCTAGATGTACTTTCTTTTAAAGATACTAATAGTGGAATTTTGACAGTATTATCTTCAAGTCTGGAGTTCATTTTGTTCATAGCTGAGCCAGCTCTACCAAAGTAGCCCTTTTGTACATAACATTATACTTCAGATAAAACACACACAAACAACAACATTTTTAAAAAAGACTTCCCCCCAAACTGTGAGAGAGTATTAGAAAGTGGAACACAGCATACAGAACTAAGAACTGTAGAAGCAGATCTGGGAAGATGGAGCTGCAGTTCCTATTTTTCACGGCTTTGGAACTTCTGGCACACTCTGGTCTATGCCATGTTTAAGTACTGACCTATTAAAATTCGGTCGAAAACTCACATTTTTCTAACTTGAAGAAGCAGAGTTCTGAGTTTGGGGGTATTGAGGAGATAAAGGAGATGAGGAGCCCTACATTTTGTGTCATATGTTATAGTTTGTTACTATGATTAATGACTCTTCCAAAACCAGTGACATTATAATATCCTTTGAGAAAATATGTTAAACCAAAATAGGGCTAGACACTAAATCAATCTAATTCAAAATATATACCCTGTGACAACGGTCTAAAAGTATGTACTCTCTATATATGTGTATGTGTATATATAGAGAGAGAGAGAAGGAGAGAGATAGGGAAAGCTTTGTTTGCTGAGAGAAACAGAATTCTCATAAAATAAAATGTATATGAAATAAAGACTTTAGGAACAGGCTTGTGAGTTTATAATTATAATTACTTTTTATTTATAGAACAATCTGGAAGTATTCATTTTGTTGCACGTATTTTTGGAGTACAGTCATAATAAATTATTGACTAATAAGCAATATCACATACAACTTTTTTTTTTTTTTTTTTTTTTTGGTGCCGGGGATCGAACTCAGGGCCTTGTGCTTGGAAGGCGAGCACTCTAACCACTGAGCTAAATCCCCAGCCCCTATCACATACAACTTTAAAGGGAGTTTTTTATGGATAACTTCTGCTCTGTGTTTCTTATATTAATACACTGATTGTGGTTGAAAAAAATTTGTTTGAATTTCAATATCTATTATCTAACTTGTCCAGTGAATTTGTTAGATGGCACCCGTCTCTCTAGTTGGACTGCTGTTCTGCTTTATAACTTGTTTTGGTGACATTTCTTCTTGAAATTTTTCTCCTACTATCAATCTGGAATTCATGTCTGCCACTAGCACGCAAGTCAATTTCATCTGTTAGGCTGGGACCACATGGTACCTTGCCTGGTGCTGAATGACTCATAGGAGCTTAACAGTTGTTGAATGAATACATGAATGAATGCATAATCAAATAGTCTAAAGAAAAGCAGGATAATGTTAAAGAAATTATTAGGGTATGCTATCATTTCCCCAATGAGAATTTTCTTTACTACATTAGGATATCAGATTTAGTCTTATGACAGTCTATCAGAGTCATAGATTTTAAAATTCCTTTCATTCTTTATAGTACCCTATTCTTTGAGTTTCAGGGAAATAATAAGAACAGAAACTCACACGATACAGCTCTGAGTTTTTTGCAGTAAAGACACATGTTCATCAGTTTCACTCAAAATATTCCACCTTGCTTCAGACGCACTTGACCCCACTGTTCTTGCCACTTGCTGAAGCAGTTCTGGCAGCTCTCTTTTGTATGATCAAAATTATGGTGAATACTGTTGCCAGGTGCCATCCAATGGAAATGGAGGCTCATAAGAACATCGCGGTGTGTCCTCATGCACTTTGTTCACTCTGCTTGGCGACATTCCACTTTTGGCTCTTCTCCAACATCAAAATGACCCCAAAAGGTAAACATTTTGAATTAAATCAGGACACAGAGGCAGCCATGGGAGCACAACTAAAACACTCACAAAAAAGGCACTTCCAGGACTGTTTCAGGAAGTGGCTGGGATGATGGGATGAGTATGTTCTAATTGAGGGGAAGTGTCTTGAAGGGTAATGTGTCTTTTACTGTAATAATATTTTAAAAATTTAAACATTCATTGTAGTTTTTTATTATACTGCATATTTTCAAAGCATCTTATTGATGGTATAGTAGAGCGTCATTTATCCTAATTTTAATGGCTATAATCAAATTTGAAAGATTTGCAAGAATTGAGATTGTGATGTGGTTAAAGTTGTCATTAACCAAAAGTTAATGAAGATCTCACTAAGTCCACAAAACCCTGAATTCTCACATACACAAAATCAAAAGGATTGTTTTGTTTCCCCCAAGTACTGTTTTTTAAACTGCCTGCCAACTCTATAAGAATTTATGTCTCTGTCATAAGGATATTTGAAATATGCCTAAATCAATAAGGATAAATTTTCATTGAAGTAACTATATTCAGAAATGGTTTGTTTTTTAAGATGTCATCTCAAAATCACACCATTAACCACATGGGAGTCAACTTGGAACTCTTAGAGTTTGGGTCAATCATGCTAGTATTTGAGATCCTGGTTCCAGGAAGTCTAGTTTTATTTGACAGACCAGCCGCTCCCAAAAAGGGATCGTCACTGTTGCTTAGCAAATGCATATAAAAAAGGATATCCTGAAAAGTGACATTTTTTAGAGACATCACCATTCCTTGTCTTTAACTATTACTTGGTAGAAGACAAACTCATGCCCTTTAACTCTACCTCCGTGCTCTGTGTCTGGATCCATCCATTTTCCCTTTCCATAAAGATGTCTCAGCCGTCTATTCAACTAATTTATGCTTCTGTTTTTATTTGGCAATTTACTTACTTGGTTTAACATGCCAAACAAACAAAAACAGATCTTGGAATCCTTCACAAGGCTTATTTTATAGAATTTTTTCTTAAAGTTTACACTGCAGACCTAAATGTTTTTTTTTATCAAATGATCAAGGGCTTACCTTAATTATGAACATGCTATGGTGGGAGCTTTTCCTGTTGTCATTAAAAGTTCAGTGAAATTTTTATTTCAGTGCTTTTTCATGTGTTGAATAGAAAATTTGAAAATCTTATGGTTAGAAAAATGTCTTTCCTAACCTTGGACTTCGAAAAATAAATACTAGTAACTAAAAATCACTAAAAATTAAAATTAGGTATTGTTTTTCATAGTATTACTTTCAAACAGAGAAGGAAGTTTTTGACTGGTTCCTGAATGATACAGTTTTAGTTTCATAAATTTACATTTACATTCTTCATATACCTGTTTACTAATTTCACAGTATTACTTCATCAAATTTTGTGTAGACCTAGTTAAGTCATAAGATTAAAAATTTCTGAATGTTAGCCTTGTTCTTTGCATCTGATATGGTAAAAAAATGTAAGAAGCTAAACAGTGGTTTTTAATACTGGTTTTTATCACTGTAGCAAAGACACTGCAGATGGATATACCTTAATAGGTGATTAAGGAGAAAGTTGGGCAGATTTTATTCCAAATAATTATTTGTTCAGTCTGATTGAAATAGTGAAGAAAACTGCACTTCCAAGGTCAAAAGACATGTAAAATAAATTAATGGGCAGATTTTCTGAAATAGTGGAAACATATTTGGGAACCAGCATCTTTATTCCCTATTTATTGGACACCACCTGTGTCCCTTACACACTGTCCTCATCAATTTGTGAGTTACACATCCTTGCCTGCAGTTGACTGGTGTGGCAATAGGCCCCTAACTTTAGCTAGGCCTATTGTCATCTTTCCCTAGTAGTTCCCTGGGTGCTGGAACTGGGCGGGGGTGGCAAGGGGGAGACTCCCGGGAGTTCCAGTATGCAAAGCTAGAATGCAGACAATTCAGATGTTGTTGGTGGCTGTGCTGGACAGACTTTCAGGTAGCTCTCTCACCCCTATTTATGGTGTTCATATATTTGCATCACTCTCTTCTTCACATGTGGTGTAAACCTATAGCTTGCTTTTAACCCACATAATATGTAAGTGTGTCGACCGATGCCACTTGTGCTGACACCATCTTGGCTGACATTGGAAAGCAAGCATCCAGGAATCCTATAACCACAGGGAATGAATTCTGCCAACAATGGAAGGCAGATTGGAAGCAGATCCTACCTTTGTTGTCCTCTGAAGAGATTAAACTTTGGCTGCCACCTTCATGGCAGTCCTATAATGTCCCTGGCTGAAGACCAACAGAAGCCAGGCCGGGACTTCCAACCACAGGACCTGCGAAATAATAAGTTCATGCCATTTGCTGCTAAGTTTGTGGAAACTTGTTATGCAGCAGAAGATAGCTATTAAGATGGGCCCGCATTTCTCACTATGTGAGGCATGCTAGTTCTCAGTGTTGAAAGGAATCCATGAGCAGAAAATCAAAATGGACAAGACCACAGAAGTCTTTTAAATGTTGAGTTTTAGTCAGTCTTGGAGCCAAGTCACATCTTTGTTCTTTCCATAGTTTAATTCTCTAACTCTTCCATTGATTCTTCTACCCTTTGCCTTTTATCTAATCCAGTTTCGCCTCAAACATTTTAACCAGACAAAGCCCAACATATTTTGTTCATAGAGTTATAAAGAGCAATCATAGAGAATCCAATCCTAGGAAAATTTTGTTTATTTTCTAGTTGAACACTGGACCTAGAGATACAAAAATATCTCCAATGAAATGAGAGATGTTTACATAAACACCTGAAAGTTTTGGGTCTTAATTTGTTAAGTTCTTTCATATTTCTACAAAGCCTAATCACACCCAAAACAGCTAGATCTTTCTCATACCTGTATATCTGACCATACATTGTTGAGAAGACTAACTTTGTGTTTTGCCTTTTGAACTGAAGTTTTGCTGTTGGATATAGACTAAATTTAAACCTAACAATATTCAGAACTTTGGCTGTATCCTTTTGACTTAATTTAATGTTTTTAATTGTATTCATTTTCATGATTGCCAAGTGTAATAAGACATGTGAAAAGCCCATGCTTCTTTTCTGTCTCCTCTGAAATCTTTCCTGTTTTCCAAAATTTTAAATTGGATGCAGTCACCAAAATGATTGCATCTTCTCTACTGAGTAAATAACAACTATCTTTTGGTTTAAAAATTTCCCAAAAGTCTTTCCCAGTTTCTTCCTACACACGAGAGAAATACTACAAAGAGGCAAACACTGCAAAGCAAAAAGCCAGCATATCAGCATATACCATGCAAATTTAGTTTGATTCTGCAAAATTACTTAATAATATTATAGGCTTATAGTGAATTTTATGCTTCTTTCTTTATTTTTGAGCATAAGAACATCAGCTCATCTGACTTTTTCTGTTATTTTCTGTCCTTCTAACTATGATCTGGAAGTTGACTACTCATAATAGCATTAGTTTGGTGGCGCTAATAGCAGTGTTATTCTAGAAAGACAATCTGGGATGAAAACAAAACTTCCTCCTCATTTGCCTTGCAAAGAGGTATATGTAAGACCGGGAAAGGTGGGAAATGTAAGGCTTCTCAACTGCTTTCTTCTTTTGATTTTACTTTCTTCTGTGAAGTTTGTTCTTAATGACTGGTGTGAGTAAAGGTTAAATTTCGTGACGAGGAACACAAGTTACGATCTGGTGTATTTCATCCAACCTCGCTCCTTAGGCAATGAGAAAGAGATAAAGTGTTGGGAGAATGTCATTATTTATCTATTTACTTAGACATTTGATTTGTTTCCTTAAATCAAAATGAGATCGCTTACTTCAATATTAAATGTAGATATATGAACTACATACACAATAAATACCGTTTGATGATAAGCAAGCACGAGTCTGGAAGTGCGGAGAATGGAATTCCGTGAGTACACGTGGCTGACATTGGGAAGATCTTTTCCCTTTCCCCATTCGAGAAGCGCTTCTCTGCTCCGAGGCGTCGGGCAAGTCCTTATCACACATCAGTCAAGCAGATCAGCGGATGTTTTGATTCATAATGACATTTATTGTCCTTACTAGACCATTGAAGACATTTTTCATCATGGTTTTACAGATATAAAGATGAGAACAATGTAATGCAATGGGAAGGTCTACGCAGAACAGCTCTCCAATTATGTTCCCCAAATGCCATTTCTCTGGTATCTGAGTGGGTGATCTGAGAACAAAACGTTCCCTAAACAAGTCAGGTTGGAAAAGGCCTTTCATTAAGTTGCTGGAGAGGAGTAAGCTTTAGTAATCTATTGTACAAAATGGTGACTGTGATACTAACATAGCGTATATTTCAAAATTGCTGAAAGAAGATAGGTGCAGCAGCACATGCCTGTAACCCCAGCACTATTTGAAGCTGAGGCAGGAGGTTTGCAAGTTTGAGGCCATACTGGGCAACATAGTGACTCAGCAAGATCCTGTTTAAAAAAAAAAAAAAAGGTGCTGGAGTGTAGCTCAGTGCAAGCCCTCTGTGTTCAATTTCCAATACTGAAAAAAAGTTCAATTTCCAGGACTGAAAAAAAAAAAAAATTGCCGAAAGTGCTGGATGTGGCGGTGCAGTCCTCTAATCCCAGCTCTCAGGAGCCTGAGGCGGGAGGATTGCCAGGAATTTGAGGCCAGCCTGGACTACATAGTGAGTTGAAAGGTCAGCCTGAACTACAGAGCAAGACCCTGTCTCAAAACACAAAACAAAATAAAACAAATTGCTGAAAGAGGAGATTTTAGTGTTTTCATCACACAAAAAAGTGGTAAAGTGATAGATTTGTTTATAAATCTGATTTAATCATTCCACATCATGAATATTTGTCAAAACATCACACTGTGCCCCATAAATATATACAGTTATGATTTATCGATTAAAAATAAAAAAGAAAACACTCTTCGTGAAATTTAGCAATAAACATTAACACATACTAAAGGTTCTGTGACGCTCTCTTATGTAAAATTGGAGAATGAAAGGATAAAGAAAGGAGAAAAGGTTAAAGAAAGAAACCTGCCTAAATATGAAATGAGAACTTACTTGAAGGACCAGAAACTCTTGCCCTGCATGGCCTGCGCTTCCTTGGCCCTGCTGCATTCTGGAAGCTCCTCTGAGCTGCAGATTGAGAAGCCAGACTGAGGGTCATTCTTTAAGGAAAGAGGGATCTCCTGAGCTTCCCGGGTGTCCGCCACACAGTGAGGGCTGGAAATTTGATGCAGAGCTAGAACAATGGGTCCTGCCCTCCTGCGGGAGAAGAGACTGGTGCAACCATTCAACAAGCGGTCACCCTGAAATCTGATACAGGGAAAGGTAAAGAGTTTTTTAAAAGATTATTTTTAAAGTTTGTGGTACTAAGGGTTGAGCCCGGGGCTTTTGCATTGAGCTACAACCCTAGTTCTTTTTTATTTTTTATGAGAAAAAGATCTTGCTAAGTCGCTAAATTGCCCAGGCTGGGCTCAAACTTAGGAGCCTCCTGCCTTAGTTTCCCAGAGCGAAGGATTTAATAAAGCACATGAATGTGGAGAAACACAAGACCAGCGGTGGCGGGCGAGGATAGTCATTGAAAATTTCCTGGGGGAGGAGATATTTAAACTAGGACCCAGTTCCAGGTGAGGAAACAGGGCCCAGGTGTCAGGTGCAAGAGCGACTTGTCTATGCGAGTGACTTAGAGTGCTGGTTGAGAGGCCTAGAGAGATGGGCAGGGGCTAAATTCTGTAGGGTTTGAAACATTTTTTTTTTTTCCTGCAGATGACAATTTTCCTTCCCTTGAGTTATTAAGTTTATTCTGCTGCAGCAGAAGTGTGCGTGTGCACCACAATTGCCTCCATCGGCTTCAGAGTTGAGTCAGCACCATCAGCACTGAGTACTCTTGCCTGCACACCGAGCCCTCGGGAGACTCACAGTGGCTGATTCTACTGAATGGGATTCTTCGGCTTACTTTCCGAGGCTCTATCTCATCATACAGTTGAAATTTTCTCAGTATCTTTCCACTTAAGCAAACGGGTAGATCCCAGAGGGCCGAATATGAAACCTGAAGGTGCCCAAATTTTTGTCCAGCTTTTGCTAGACTTGGAAGTTATTTTATAAGTGTTCATTTGGCAGCAGTTTCTACATGAGGAAATATTACAACACATGCTTGATTTTTTTTCAATTAATTTTTAAATGAATGCAGAAGTCGGAGCGCTTACTCCTTTTAAATGGGTTAAATTTCACAATACATTTTGCATCGTGCAATAAAGAAGCAGCTGTAAGTGCAATGAATATTTGTTTATGATGTCCTGGTGGTAATTGGGTTTAGCAAGGCATGCAGAGAGCGGTTTTCTTCAAATGACTTATTGGAAATGTGAAAGGATGAGTCTCTTTTCTACTAGCCGGCTTCCTTTCTTCAATCCCAGCAATAGTATTACGAATAAATTGCACAACAGATTTAATACCAAGCAGAAACGACCCTTGTCCCAGATGCACAGACATAACTTATAATTACTATACTATGTAAAGTAAGCTATTACTATTTGACTTACATTTGCTATAATTACTGGGTATTATTCTTCAAGTAGCTGGAAATAAATGATCATTAACAGATGATGTCCTTTGTAATTCTGATATATGATAACTGGTACAATTTTATTCTTCCCTCTGGTGGTAAAGTACTCAGTTTATAATAACAATTTCAGAATTGGGAGGGGTGGGGGCTAGAGCCTGCTTCCTGAAGGATTCCTGCAGGGTCCCTGGCAATGTTCTTCTGCTTCTATAAAATGCCGCTAGTTTATTTATTTTCCTTTAACGTGTTTATTTTTGACCAAGCTGTGTTTTGCTAGTTAAGAATCCTGATCCATCGGAACCCACTTTGCCCCAGCTGTGGTTCAGTTCTCTTTCACTGCTGTAGGAGGACCATCCAGGACGAGACGCTTTGTCTTTAAAGTTAGCGAGTTCACCCATGACAAGGAGGATGCCTCTTTCCAGTGACTGAGTTTTCACCTTCAAATCCCAAAGGTCACACAAAGGTAATGTTTTTCTTAAAACACACCTATTAAAGTGACCTAAGCTTTAACATAAACACAATCTTTTAAAATGCAGGCACCTGAAAACTCCAGGATTTCAATGTTTGAATATGAAAAGGAGAAAGGGGCATAATGAAATTCCTTTGAAGCAAGCCGTTTAGCCTTAATTTGAAAGAAGGCTGATTACTTAAAGTGATCTCTGCCACCCCCAACACAAATGTATCCTGTACTAAAAATTTTTATTTGAATTCTGGAAAAGAAATATACTGGCCAAAGATAAATTTTAGCTCTTACAAGTTATCGTCTTGTACAGTCTCATGTAGATATTTCTACTATGTTAACTATTAAAAAGGAAGAAGAAACATCAACATGTTGTGATTTGAACTTTTCCCAACAGTATTATTAGAGAGACAATGCAAACATTTCTGCTTTTCTGATAGTTAGTTTCATCTATAAAAGCTGTTGGATACATATTGTTCTAAAATATGATTCAGGTGAATAAGGAAGGAAAACAGAACAGAATGCATACTAAACGCCTACTATGTGTTGAGTGAGCAATGAGTCATTCTGTTTTTAAGAAGAGAATTTGAATTTAAACATTCCGCACTCATTTTTCAGTCCTGTTTCTTATGTGACTTGTGGTTTCCTGAACTTTGCAAGGTTCTTGCAATCTGCCTTGTAAATTCGCCACAGGGCTGTTTGTCTCTGTGGCTGGAACTGCCCAGACACGATGGACGATGGACGGAGAACCGTAAAAGCTGGATGGCCTGCTTCATTGCAGGTTATCTCAGGGATGGAACCGGCACTTCCAGTTCCTGGAAGAGACTGAGTGAGCCAGGACCGGAATTCAGTGGTTCTCACCATCCAGAATAATTCTCCTTCACTTTCACAGTTTAGGCTTTAAGGCCACAAACAGAAATGAAAAATCCGAAGAAGCTTGGGAGACCCCTCCCATGGAAAAAAAAAAATATATAGTTATTTTTTCCTTACACCACTTAAAAGAAAGTGAGCAAAATAGGCAGAGGAATTTGCTTTAAATCTCGTCATTTTATTTCAATGCTTTTTTTTTTCCCCGATTATAAAAGTAAAACATGTTCCTTTTAGAAAACATAAAATACATATAAAAAAGAAAATAAATATTGGATATAATGTGGCCATTAAGAAATGACTACACTGATTTAGGTACAGATATACATATTTAATTCAAAAATTAGAATACTGTCATATATTTCTAAAACTAGGATCATAATGTTAAGCAGCTCCACTAAAAAGTTATTTTGCTCGCATACCTCACAGATTTTTTTATTTTTAGCACAGTCAGAGAAGCCTGAAATTTGATGTGGAAAACTACGTAGTCCCAGTGACAATTTTTTTCCTACTTATCACTGTGAATATCTTCTGGAGCTCTTAATTTTCCATGTATGAAGTCCTATGGATATAGTGTACATTAATGCTTATATGAACATTTAACCTAATATCTCTCTATTGTTGGACATTTCATTTGAAACCAGTTTGGGGTAACACTCTTGGAAAGTCCATGCGGTACTTCCTGGTCATGTTTGTTACTCACTCATAGGTCCTGCACACTGACAGAGCACATGGTAAATGCTCCATTAGAATCTTTTGAATAAATTATTATTAGTAATAATAATTTTTTCTGATTCTCTTCTAATTTCCTTGGGAAATATTTCTGGAGATGGAATTACAGGATCAAAGTTAATGAACTTTAATAAGCATTCCCCCTGGGGAGCTGCATTTCCTGCTCCTGTCAGCACTCATGGAAAAGTGGGTCTATTCTTAATGAAACTTTATATTAAATGGAAGTACATACTGTGTGTTATAACGATGCTTTCAAGATCCTCTGCAAGACCTTGGAAATCTTTCCAGTCTTCAAATTCTATCCATTAGACAATAACTCAATTTTACCTCCTTTAAAGAAAATCTACTTCAATGATCTTTGGATTTCTTTTCTCTTAAACTCACTAAAATTCTTAGTAATGATGATCTTGGACTTCCACTCTCGTTTACTATTTAGTTCTGCTTGGTTTCTGTATGTTTCAATTTTGGTTTCTGGTGGATTTTGTTTTGGGGGGGTAGCATTTTATGTAGCTTTGTTTGCTATCTTTACCTTGATAAACTGATTGAAGACTGAAAGTTTCAGTGATTTGGAAAACAATGTTAGAGTCCTTTGATATAGCTACAGTAATGATTGCTGTGTGACTCTGTGCAAGTGACTTAACTCTCAGCTTTCTCACCTATCAATAAAGTAAATAGTACCTCTCTGCCAGGACTGTTGTACTGACTAAGTGAGAAAAAGGAAGCTAAAGTGCCTAGCACAGAGCCAGGAATGTATACGAGCTCAGTATATTTTACCATCTTGTGTTTGCCTGGAAGAAGGTAGACATCATTTTTCGAGATTATACATAACTCCACTCAGTGAACTGCGACTGTGATTTCTAGGGTAGAGTTTACCGTCCTTTCGGGAACCAGTGAGTAAGAAGAGGATGATATGTTTCCTGGGATTTAATTCTCTTGAATGTAGTGTATATTATTACCACGACAGACTAACCTAGGATTCCTGCAGGTGCCACACCAGTAATCTGTAGTCCAAAAAATGGGATGATGGTATAGTGCTTTCAATTGAATTCTGCAATTATCTCTGAATACTCTTACCAAATCAAAGTCCTGGCTTGGGAACAAATCTGCTTACAAACTGAGACCACCCTTACTGGGGGGAAAGAGCATTGCTTTTCTCTGGTGTTGTTTTGTAACCACTGGTCCTGAACACACTCACTTTGTAATTTGTTACTACTAAAACCTTTTTACCAAAATGCCCTCTAATGAAACTTTGGGAAAGGCTGATTGGTCTCAAGAATCTTGCTTTCTGCTGTTTGTATTTGCTTTCAAAGTACACTATCACTCCAGAAGTAGGGCTACTTTAAAGCTTACTTAGTCTGCGTTTCATTCTTACCCTTATAGAAATCAAAGCTATGACCAGAAAAGCTGTATGGTATCATAGGGAAAGAGCTACAATCCTTCTGGTCCCCTTGATTATCAGTGATGTGTAGGGTATGGAAAGGGTATTTGCCAAAATAGAATAAGTGCTAGTTTGGAGGTCTTTAAAACTATATTTTAATCATAAAAAGAGTAATTTTCAGGAAAAAAAAATGTTTGGTACCAAAAATGATAGGAATCAAAGGGTAAAAAAAAAAAAAGGATAAAAGTGTCTGAAGTTGTTAAAGTTAGGATCCAGAGGGTAGCAAAGGTTTAGAAGTCAAACCTTAGTTTTGGTACTTTTATATTTTACTTTATAGCAAAATTGAGGGGCTGGGGCTTTAGCTCAGTGATTAGAGTGCTTGCCTGGCAAGCACAAGGGCCTGAGTTCGATCCCCAGCACCGGAATAAAAAAAAAAAAAAAAAAAAAAAAAAAAAAAAAAAAAAAAAAAAAAAAAAAAAAAAAAAAGGACCCTATAGCAAAAATGAAAACTAATTGATGGTTGTAACGGCTTATTGTTCCTATTAATTTCAAGTAATTTTTCTCCAATAGAAAATATGCCACATGGGTGTCCAATTGGTATGTCATGGAATGATGGGACAAGGCTCTGGGACCTTCAGATGTGAGACCATTAGAGGAACTAGGGGAAGAAACCTCAGTGAGTCCTTGAGAGGCAGCCCTCAGGGAGGCCCTGCCCAGTGATAGCTGTACTTTCGCCTTTCTCTTTCTGCCTTTTCTTTCTTCTGGGAGGAGCATCTTGAAGGCCACAGAAAAATTCTTTAGAAACAGGGTGCATTGAGTTGGGAACAAATTTTACCTAAAGGCAGAGAGTGTAGAGTGGTAGGGAAATCTTTCAGCTTTCTCTTGTTTTGCTTTTTTTAAAATAGCTGAACAAGCTATTATTGACAAAAGGCTGTTCTCTTAAAAGGAGATACCTTTAACTTTTTTTTTTTATTAGTACATGTTTGCAGTACATAATGTTTACATTTCTCGTGTGGAATTGGTAGATGTACACAACACAATTTAATTCCTCTTATCATCCTTTTCCCTCTCCTACCTCTCCAAATACCTTTATAGAAAACTAAAGCCTCCAAGTGACATGACATTTAAGGCAGTTTTGAAACTTGCTGTGTGGTCACGAGGAGCCACTCGGACCAGGCAGGAGAAGACTTTGGAAAGACAGGCTTGCTGAATTTATCAGAGGCCTGTTTATATTTGTGGGCCTAACTGGCAGGGCTTTCCTAAAACAGCAGTGAATTAGGCACCCTGTGGGATCATAAGGTAAAATGTGCAGATAAAATTAGCTCAGGCACATTGTACAGTGTCGCTGAACTTGTATAGACCCAGTTTAAAATTCTTGACATTGGACAGGGTGAAAGTTTACATTTTCCTCTTTTTCTGAATAAATTTTATTTTGTATATTTAACATGAAAAAATAACATTCTAGACATTAGAGAGTTAAAGGATGCAGTGGAATTCCTTGCCATGTGGTGTTCATCATGGTTAGCCGCTATATGATGACCTGAATTCTGCAGTCTCTGTGGTCCTACCTGGAAGAGCTTCGATATCATGGTTTTTCTCCTTCACCTGTTTGTCTGACTGTGAGACTCAGGCTGACACAGGCCAAACACTGGCACCAAAAAACAACTCTTATTAGTGAGGTGAATTCTCCAAAAACCTGTTTTGGAGGTAGATGGGCCTAGGCTTGCCTATCTGCCCCGCCATTTATCTCTGCAATGTTAGGGAAGTCACTCAGAGCCCAGATCAGTAATTCCTCCTCAAACGGTTGGTCTAATACTCAAGCAAAAGGTACTTGGGATGAATGAGAAGCACTTTCCTTAGTGCTGCTTAGGTAATGGATACTCAGAAAGATGGTGACAATTACCGTGATGTCCCTAATTTCCTTTCCTTGGTATACAGGGCCCTTGTGCTGCAGATGTTGGAAGACATGCTTGTGCTCCTTCAGTGACATCGTTAAGCTTTTAGGAAATGTAATGCCTTATTCAGAATACTAAGGAGATCTCAACACAACCATCAGAATCCACCACCGTTGTTTTACATTTTGAATATGAGGAATTTACTGGGCTAGGAGCTCAGGCTATATTGCGTTGTTGGCTTGTCACGGTGATGAATTAGAAGATGGAGGGATAGTCTGTGATAACACCCTGGGTACTGCTATGGCTGGTGAACCTGCCTACATGGCATTTATCAAAAGGACTTCCGGGTACTCGGCATGCAAGATCAGACGACCTGGGAGTCACAGTATATATTTACTGGGGACAGTCAATTTTCAACTAATACATAGAAAATTTTCCCTACACTTAAATTCGAAGTGACTTTTTTGAAATATCAAGGATATTGTCTTGCTTCATTGCCCAGAGAAATAACTGCACCTACGCCCGTGAGAACCAGGAGGACAGAACTGCGGTCCTGGTCTAGGTGACACAGTGTTCACTGGGCTTTGGAGCGAAGACACACTGACTGAGAGTCTGGTCCGCACATCGTTGTAACTCTCAATCAAACTCGATTTTCATTTCTCTTCTCAAGTGCAATAAAAACACAAGTGTCTTCTATTCATGGATTTTGTGTTTATCAGTAGTTTGTAATTCAGAAGGTTTTTTATACTTTTAAAAGCACTGAATTAATTTACCATTCTGTCTATATCATTTTCCTCTTAGGATTGTTAATCCTTTCGGCTTTGATTACTGTAAACATTCATAAAATTCACATTTTAAGTGGCCACTTTTTGTAAGTATCTGTTTAGTTTACAACCACAAATAAAGCCTAGGAAAAAATCTTTCTAATAGCTGCTATAATTTTTTACAGAGTAGAATCATGTCGCTTTTACTTGTAGTGTCATCAAGTCGATGATATTTATTTTCTCAGACCACAGGCCAGAGCAGAGGGAAATTGTGCTTTCTGGGTTTTAGACTTTCAATTGCTCATGGGACTAAGTTCAAATTCCTTGAACCTTCCCTTTGCTCCACAGAATTGACCATGGCATCCTTTGTAATCTCATCAAATCCTATAAAGACATTTATATTGCATCTATATTTGTATATCTCTATTTCATTCTTCTCTCTCCCTCTCTTTCCTTCTCTCCTCCCTCCCTTCCTCTTTTCCTTCCTTCCTCTCTTCCTTCTTCCTTCCTCTCTCCCTTTCTTCTTCCTTCCTCCCTCCCTCCCTTCTTTCTTCCTTCTTCCCTTCTTTCCTCCCTCCCTCCCTTCCTTCTTTCTTCCTTCTTCCCTCCCTCCCTTTCTTCTTCCTGCCTCCCTTTCTCCCTCCCTTCCTTCTTCCTTCCTTCCTTGCTTCCTTCCCCTCCAGCCTTTTCTCCCTCCCTTCTTCCCTTCCATTATCTGTTAATTTACACAGGACTATATATTTCTTTTTTTTTAAATTTTTTAAATTTTATTTTAGTGGTACATTTTAGATGTACGTAGTAATAACATTCATCATAGAGGATTTGTACCTGTACATGACATATCTTATTGCTTCTTTTTTTTCCCATTCCCCTCCCCTGACCCCTTCCTCCCTCCCTATTTACAAAATCTTTGTTTCCATTTTTTCCCTCCATTTCTTATTTCTCATGTCCTCTGTTCTTTTCCCCCTCCCTTGTTCCCTTTCCCAATATATTACATTTTAGTCTTTATTTACACTTTCAGTTTCTCTCACCAGAGAAACTATGCGGTATTTAAACATGTGTGTCCGATTTATTTCACTATATTTCTTAAAGCCTGAGTGTATGTCCTGGATGTTTTCATAGCATTAGAAACGAGCCCAGTATTTGATTTTTGATATTGGTATAAATTAGTATATGCTTGGTGAATTAATTCTGTAGTCCTTTATAAACTATGAGCCTATTGAAGTTGGGGACTAACTAATATTCCTTTTGTTTACATTCCCAGTGTCAACATCTTAGATGTATAGATGATCCAGAAAGTGTATTTTGGTTAAATAAAGAACTATATTCTATATATATGTGTGTCAAAAGTAATTATGCCAAGTAAGTTCAGTGCTTTATTTCGCTGTGTATAAGTTATATATGTGTGTGTGTGTGTGTGTGTGTGTGTGTGTGTACACATTGAACTTAATCAGTGTGATTTCTTTTGAAAATTTTTTGACTTCCTAATTTTGTTACAATTTTACTTCCTGTCTTTCAGTGGAACAGGGATTAAGATATTCCTCGGTTTTTTCCTCTTTTACTAATGTTTACAGAAAGAGGTTATTTGATGCGATGGCTAGGCCCAGGGACCAATAGGTATCTGTATAAGGGGGTTGATTTCTATGCTATAATTTTATTGTTGTTATTTGACTAAAGAAGTAGCATCAAGTTTCGCTAGCATTTGGAGAGAAGGTTGAAATAATAATTTAAAAGTGGGATACAATACTCTCTTGTCCCTTGTGTACTCCCTTGTGAAAAAAATCAGTTGCTTATAAATGTAAGAATTTATTTTTGGAGTCTCAATTGTAATCCATTGATCTATATTCTATCCTTCTTAAGTACCACTCTATCATGATTACTGTAGCTTGTAGCAGATTTTGAAGTAGGAAGTGTGAATTCTCCAAATTTATTCTCTTTTAAGATTTTTTTGTGTGTTTTGCTTTGCTGTTATAGATTCTCTGAATTTACATATGGATTTTAGAACAAACTTGTCAGTTTCCACATTCTGTTGAATCTGTAGATCAATTTTGTGAATGTTACTTTCTTACTAGGATTGGGCTGGGGACTTAGCTCAAGTGGTAGAGTGCTCACCTACTTTCTTACTAGGATTACATCTTCCAACCTATGACATAAGATGTCTTTCTCTTTATTTAGGTCTCCCTTAATTTCTTTCAGCAGTATTTTATAGTTTTCAGTGTCTAATCTTACACTTCTATTATTAAATTTATTCCTAATTATTTATTCTTTTCAATAACATTGTAAATTGTATTTTAAAAAAATTTCACCTTCAGATTGTTCACTGCTGGCATATAGAAATAAAATTGTTTTGAACATTGATTTTTGCGTGCTGTAACTTAAACGATTTATTAGCTTATTTATTAGCATATTAGATAATTAGTTTTTGATGGATTTCTTAGAATTTTCTGTACACATAATGATGTTATTTGTGAATAAAGGCAGTCTTACTTTTCCTTTCCAATCTCAATCTCTTGCCTTTATTTTCTTTCCCTTCCCTAATTTTCCCTAATTTTCTAGAGGTAATTTTGAAAAGTATCTTGAATATTGAGAAGTATGCATACATTGTTCGCTGAAGACAACTTACTTTTTAAGTTATTTTTGAATGGTAAGAAATATTCTCTTAATTCAAACATCTCCCAGTCCTTAAGAAGAATTTTTTTTTCATGTTCCTATTGGACATTTACACTCTTCAGTGAGTTTCTTTTTATGTCATTTACACACATGATATTTGCACTTCTTGCATTAAATTCATTGGACTTTTTATAAGAATAATAACTGCTTGGCTATGAAATGAATGAATTATACTTCCTAAGTTTGTTGTGATTCTATTAATACTTTTTTAGTGTGAATGTTATATTTACACTTAACCACACACAGCAGTCATTTTACTTGTGGACACTATGATGGATGTCAGGCCCACAAATGTTTTTTCAGGAATGTTTTTCCTCCACCTTTAAAATTATATAATCCATTCACCAAATATTTTCATGTTCTTCTGCAAATTCTCTATTTTTGAGAGCATGTACTTGAATACTAATGATGTGTCCTGGATATTTGAGTCTGTGAGCCTTGATGGTAAATCTAGTGGACTTCCACTACTTGAGAAAAGAGAGTTATTGGTGAGTTGTGAGCCCTCATTTCCTAAAACCATCTCTGCCTGTGGAAATTGCTTAAAACCTTTTCCCAGATGGAGCCTCAGCCGCGTTGTCGGTATCAGCCTCCTCAGAGAGAATGCCACCTTCGCTGACTCTAATCATAGATACAATCCAATTAAAAGCTATTATGTTAATGTGAATAGAGAGCGAGATAAACAAGACAATGAAATGTTTCTTTTAGGCCCAAATGGGCCACTTTCCTAAGGCAGAAAGAACCCCCATTAGGGTGGTTGCTGCAGTGACATAAGAAACATGCAAACCAAGCTGCTGATTACAATCTGGGAGGGAGAGATAAAGGGTTTACCAGCGTGACAAGGGCTGCTTGATGGACTATTAGATGACACGTTTGTATGTTTGCTTTAAAGCCTTTTGGCTTCTGTGGAGATTGTCATTAAAAAAACTGCTCCTTTCTCTTAGGTCCTATACTGTTTATCTGGGAAGCAAAATTGATGCACAGTGTCGTGGGAATGGCAGGGTCGTTTCTCCGTGCACATATATTTTCTATATTTGGTGAAGGTGGTTTAAAGGAGGAAGGTACAGCAATGAAGAAAGCTGATTGCTTTCTCAGGATTATTGAACTAATATTGTGCTAGGAGAGTAAAATTCCACATTGAAGAACTGGCAAAAAATGACTTGAGGCAGTTACTTAAAAAAATTAAATTAAAAAAATTAAAAAAATATTGTATCATGTAGCTATTGGTTTGAAGAAAATATCCTAAAGTTTTTTTCATAACTAAAGTCCAAGAGAAGAAATTATGTTATTTCTTTTTAAAAATTTTGGTTATTATTGTCAATTTGTTTTATTAATGCATGTTTGCAGTATGTAATGTTTATATTCCTTGTGAGGAGTTGGTATATGTACAAAACACATTTGAACCCTTTTTCCAATCCCTTTTCCTTCTCTTTCCCCCTACTTCCATCTCTTGATCCCCTTTCCATTTGATAAAAATCTATCCCAGTACTTCCTATCATCTGTCTTTTATTTTGCTCTTTATTTGTGTTTTGGGTTTTTCATATAAGAGAAACCGTGCCATATTAAACTCACATGTCTGGTTTTTTTTTCACTTAACATTATTATTTTAAGGTGCATCCATTTTCCTGCAAATTACTCAAATTTATCTTTCTTCATGGCAGACTAGTACTCCACTGTGTGTAAGTATCACATTTTCTTTATCCATTCAACTCATCATGGACATGTGGATTGCTTCCAAGATTTAGCTATTAGCATGTTTGGATCTATATCTCACCCTAATCCACATGAAATTATAACTTCCAGTAGGTTAATGAAGTAGATTTGTCATGTGAAATCTATTTTAGGATGTCACATCTTAAAGAAAATGCATCCTATTTATTTTCATCTTATCTGCTCTTTAGAATAAGCTCTATAAGTCCAGTATCTGGTATTGTGGTGGGGACTACAGTTACACACCAAAAATCCATTTTTACCTTTCATCCACTTGTAGTAGTTGCACCAGGCCTATGGCTGGAGGCCATGAAATACCTCCCAGCCTCCCCTACATCAGGTGAATCACATGACTGAGTTCTAAACAGTCTAAGGTGGGAAGGAATGATAGTTGTTGCTTCCAGTTCAGACCCAGAGTTCCCATGTGTCATCTTCCATGCTCTGTCCCTGTCTTTCTGACTGAGATGTTGAACTCATGAAAGACTTTGGAAGTCAACTACAGGAAGATGGAAGAAGAGCTGTCAACCCGGGACCTTGAACGATATTTGGAGGAGAGCACTTTGGCGACCTGACCACATCCTTTCATCCTGTTCCACGAGCAAGACGCAGCCTTCTATTGTTTTTGAACATTCTGTACTTGGGGCTATTGGTTTCAGCTCCAACTCAGATGACATAAGTGCCAATTTGTAAATGAGTCAACAGAAGTAAAGTGATCTTGGGTTTGCTTGTCTCACAGGACTCTTTCTTATCTGTCTGTGAGTACATTATTTCTAAATATCCTGCACCTCATAATATTTTAGACTTACTAAGCCAAACATAAGACAATATTTCAAATAAAAAATAATTTACTCCCTTAGGTGACTCACATTCCATCTATTCTTGATAGAGCAGTGACTCGTTTTTATTTTTAAAATTAAGGTTTGGTTTAAAAACAGTTAAATATAGACAAAAAAGAATATTGTGACACCATCCATGGGACAATGAAATAATTTTCATATGAAAATATATTTCTGGAATTCTACATTATATTAGCATTATTTCACCCATGAAACCTGAAATGACATAAAGTTCACAGATGGTGCCCCAATGTTGTTTTCTTAAAGTCCTGTTTTCTCGACTTCTTCTTTCTACAAGAGACTGTATTTCATGTGATGGCTCAGTGTGAAAGGGTTTCATTTTTATTTTAGAAATATTTCTACCTAAAATTAGTCTTAAAGTGAAACATGTTTCTATGTTACTCTTTTTTCCCTGTCATATGACACCTACAAAGTGAAACACTATGTTGTAAGTCTCCCTTCCACCTTAATGGCATGGCAACTTTTAGAAAAAATAAATTTTCTCAGGGTTATACAGAAAAGTTTTAACAGTCACAGATGCTAACTGTATTATTTGATTCAACACATATTTATTGAGTATATATCATATGTGAGGACCTGTTCTAGGAAGTGTAGCTACAATATTGACCAGGAAAGATACATTTCCCGAGATCTAGAAACTTTCATCTTGTTGGGTGAGAAAGATAATACTAACATAAAATAGAAAAAAAAAATCAGACAGTGGTAAGTTCTCATAAGGAATTCATGTAGGGAGAAGCAACAGTGACAGACTATTTTAGGAGGGCAGGAAAGAACTCTGGAGAAGTAAATATGTAAATTCAGACTGAGTGACGGAGAGGAGGCATCCTGGTGGACAGCAGTGGGGACATCGTCTAGACCGAGGGCAGAGCTGGGCAAGGATCTGAATGCTGGGACAGGTTTGCTTTCTCATCAGCAGGCCAGAAAAACTCACAAGAGAAGCAAAGAGCAGAAAGAGATGAGGTTAGATGCTTGTCTCAATCTGTTTTGTGCTGCTATAGCAGAATATCACAGACTGTGCTGTTTATAAATAATGAAAGTTTATTTAGATTCTGGAGGCTGGGAAGGCCAAGACTGGGGAGAGCCTACTTTCTCCTTTATGACATGGTGGAAGGCATCGCAGGGATAAGAGAGTGCAGGAAGTCAAGTCCTTTCATCAGCAGCGTTGACCTGTTGCTCAGAGTGGAATCTCATGACTCAGATACCTCGTATTAGGCTCCGTCTTCCAACCCGTTGCATTGGGGTTTGTGCTTCCAGCACACGGGTTTTGGGTGACATATTCAAACCACAGTGAGATTTACGGAGGCATAAGTTCATGACAGCCCAGGGTCAAGAGATTGGATTGTATGGTTAACATGAGAACCATTACGAGTTTTATATCAGTGAGAAATAAACTTTGAATGAGATTATCCAGCTCACACTGAGGAGAATATTAGAGTTGAGAAGGTCTGGAGTGGTTAACACAGGAGGTTTGGGATTCCGTCAAATTTTGGATTGAATATCACTTCTGCGATTTTGGTCAGTGCTTCAAAGTCTCAGTGTTGGCACCCATGAAATGGGTGTTTCTTAGACGGGTCATTTGAGAGTGAAATGAGCTAATAGAAGCCTAGTTTTTAGAATGAAAATTGGCTAATACCAAATAATCGGTTAATTCAGACTGAAATTGTAAATACTGGGAACTGAAAATTATAAACCTAAATTGTGAAATAATGATACAGAAGTCTATTTGAAAACCAGGGTTAACTTAGTCTTTTTTTTTTTTAATTGAGCAGACTAAAAGAATATGAGAATCTTGAGAAAGAGAAAGAGAGAATGAGAATAATTTTTTAGATGTTTGTATTTTTCCAGAGAGAAAGTTTAAGAAAAAAATCAAATTAAAAAAGGCACTTTTAAAATAACAGAGTGAAGTGGGAAAATACAAAGGCGAAAAGCTTGTAACTAGGTAGAAATGATCAAAATGGTCATTGAGTGTGTCCACCGAGTACCAAACACGATGATAATGTTTTATATGCATGATTTCACTGAATATTCACAGTAAGACTGTGAAATCATTATGATTATATCCACATTACGGATAAGAAAATGGGGATTCAGAGAATTTAAGTACTTGCTCTAAAGTTATTAAGTGGCTGGAACTGGATTCAGACTCATATATGTGGTTCCAAATTGTTGTGATCTTTGTGATCTTAAACCCTGCAACATTTCCTCTTTGTAAGCAGGTAGTTTAACTAGGAAAACATGTAAATAAAATAATATTTCATGGTTGATATTTGGATCTATGGTGGGTTATTATCACTGAATTTTCTAAAAGCTTTGGGAATAAGCCTTTCTTAGGAATACAAATAACGAGCTGATAATGCAGGAGAACAGAAGGCCAGGTGAGCATCTAGTACAGCTGGAAGATTGGGTGTATTTTGGAGCTTCATTTGTACAAGGTGAGGCTGTGTGATTAGATTCTGGACAGTCATATGTTGGAAGGAACAAGATGTATGTCTTCCAGTTCAGTCCCATCTAAATAGTCCATGTGTCACCTCCGAGATAACAACTTGTGATTTTGTGGGTCTATAGAGAGTATTATGATCCCACAAGCATCTGAAAGCAAACAAAAAAAAGTGAAGAGAAAAGTGATTATAAAGGACAAAAATAGACTAAAACAGCAATCACAGTAGCAACAATAAACACAATAAACACAATGAAATTTTCCTAAAAATTCTATTGGATAAACATAAATCATTCAAAAATATCCTGCATCGAGTCATTCTGTAATTTGTTTCTGAATCACAGACTGAGTGTAATCAAGAAATGCTTCTTGGTGATTGACAGATGAAAGAATAGACACAAAGTTTTTAATAGCCCTTAAAGACTACTCATTTTGTGCTTGAATGTGACATCATAGATTCAAAAGAAAACTTAATATGCATTCATATCCCACATATGACTTGAAAATCTCAGTGCTTGTGAATTTATTTTTTCTCAGCTTTATTAGCTATAATTAACACAATTATACATATTGAAGATGTACAATGTGATGATTTGAGAGATGTAGAAATTTTGAAATGATTGCAATCGAATGAATTAACATGTCTATCACGTCACATGGCTATGTTTTCTTGCAGTGTAAACACCAAATTCTCTTTTTTTGAAATTTTGAGATTTTTCTCTCTTGTTGTATTCTTAACTATAGTTACCACGTCGTTCATTAGACCGTCCAAACTTACGCATTTTATAACTGGATGTTTGTGTACTTTGACCAACATCTTCACTTTCTGTCCTGGCTGGGTCTCAGGCTACCACTATTGTAGTCTCTGCTTCTCTGAAAGAGGGACACAAATAGAGACAGAAATATGTTATACATCCTTGTCTATCCATTTTCAGGGCTGGAGTTTCCATAGTTTGGCTATTATGAACGTGGGAATGCAGACATATCTTTGACATATTGATTTGCTTTATTCAGATAAAGACTACCCAAGTAGGCTTGCTGGAGCATATGCGAGTTTAATTTATTATTTTTTCGAGGAGCCTGCATACTGCTTCCCATAATGGCTGCACGAATTTACATTCCCACCAGCAGTGTAGAAGAGTTCCCTTTCTTCCACATCCTTGCCAGCACTTGTATCCTGGCTTTTGGATTCTCACAGGTAGGAGGTGATGACACGCTATGGTTTTGATCTGCATTTCCCCAATGAGTAGTGACGCTGTATACATTTTCATGTATCTGCAGGCCATTTGTATGTCTTTTTTTGGGAAATACTTATCCAGGTCCTTTGACAATTTTTAACGGGTTTACTATTAGTAGTAGAAATAGTATTAGTACTTCCTTGCTATTGAGATGTATCAGTTTATTGTATGTTTTGGATCTTAAACTTTTATCAGGTTTGTAAATATTTTGCCCTATTTAGATTTTTAAACTAATTACTTCTCTTCTCATGCAGAAGATTTTTTTTTAGTTTAATAAAGATTTACTGTATTTTAAAAAAAAGTAGTTTTTAGTTTTGGATCTGCAGTTTTGCCCATTTATTAAAGTTATCAGACACTAGAAGATGAACATTCTCATTTCCCCAGGTTAATCTTGTATACTTTGAACATGGCAACCAGTATCCAAAGACTATTCATTCAAATTAGTTTAACATATGCAAACACATTATGCATCCTATTTCCTTTTCTGATTGTTTGTCCTGAGCTTTCATTGGTACCTAATAATTGTACATAAAATTGTACAGTTGTACACATATTTTTGTGTTTGTTGCCTGTGCATTTAGTAACAGATCCAAAAGTCTCATTGGCAAGACCAATGTCACGAACCTTTTCCCCAAGTTTTCTTCTGGGAGCTTCATATATGCAAATGTCACATGTTAAGTTTTTAATTTAAGTCTTTTTGACTTAGTTTTTATAAGTGGTATAAAATAGTGGTTCAGGTGCTATTTTGTTTTGGTTTTGCATATGAATATCCAGTTTTTCAAATGTGCTTTACTGAAGAGAGTACACATTCCTTCCTCACTGTGTGTTCTTGGAATGCTTGTCAAAGATTATCTGACTATACTTGTGTGGACTTCCAGTGCTCTGTTGGTCTAGGCATCAGCTTCTATGCCTGTACCATACTGTATTGGTTACTATAGTTTTGCAATAGAGTTTGAAATCAGGAAGTGTTATGCCTCCAGCTTTGTTCTTTTATTTTCTTTTTCTAGATTGTTTGGGTATTTGGGATCTTTTGTGGTTCCTTGCAAATTTTAGGGTTGTATTTAATCATTCTGTGAAAAATGTCAGTGGGATTTTGGCAGTCATGACATTGAACCTAGAGATTGCTTTGGGTAATATGCCCATTTTAACAATAATAATTCTTTCAATCTCAAGGGTCTGGAAATTTGCATAGAAAAGAGCTAAAGAGGCTTGGAAAAACAAGTGGTCACATCCAGTTGATGGTAGTGGTTAATACGTGTGAAACTAAATATTTAATAATGCACACTCTGGGGATTTTCACAACAGAACACACAAGTGTGAAGTGGGGCCATACACATACATACCTCATTTCTTTGATCCCCACCATGTTGGACAAGCCTGGGAAAATATCATTCTGAAGTTTATCTGTAGCTTGTTAAACACTAACCTCTCTCATGTAGTCATTTTGTAGAAAATGAAATGCAGAGAACAATACAGTTCAGGAAATGACTCACTTTGAACAATTCTTCTAAAATCCCTTTAATGTAAGAGAGAGTTGATATTTGTTATGCATAATATCAACATATATTGCGTAAGCTTATTCTAAGATGCTGGCAAATACTGTATATAGTATTCGTGACCTTGTTTCTCAGACTTCTAGGCACTACCACATTAGACTGGCTACTACATCATAGATCTTGAGGAACTATTACCACCTCAGAGCCACATGCAAAGCCTGCTCTGTGAGGTCCTAAAAGAACGCGAGGTAGGTAAAAATACAGCTGCCTTTGACTCTACTAATCACATAATAACAGGGCATAGTTAGTTTTAAGAGTGGAACATGATACTTGCAAATTGCTTCACAAAAGGCAAGTCTCCCTTGGGATTTGGGCCACTGTTTTAACAAGTTTGAGTTGATCTGCATTCCTCGTGCCCTGCCACGGAGAGCTAATCACACTCCACCATTGAAAGGAAATGGAATTTTGCAATTTGTATCAAAATGGAAAAGCGGCTGCGCCTGTCGGTCTTCTTTATGTTGTTCACTGCACTGCCAAATGGATAGTGGTATTTGTGGATTTCCTAGAAGAAGGTAGGTGTGGAAAGAAAAAAAAAGGAGGCACGCACTGCCAAGAAATGTTGCAATACATTTGATGACAGTCCAGAGAAAAATATCATGCAAAGTAGGCAGAGAAAGACGTCAGTACTCTCCAGTTTCCACTGAGCATTGAGGACAGGGCATGGGAGGCTGAGAGCTACAGAAGGGTGATTCCTGCTGTAGTATATCATGGAAGATGATGAACTGCTGTTTGCTGCAGTTGCCTAATTTTCATCTTTGGTTTCTGTCCTAGACATTGTTCAGGGTATCTATTAGGCAGTTCCTGTATTCAGCAGAGTGACCATTACAGGGGCCTAGAGGGTAGGCCTGAAGACACCAAAGGGGAACTAAAGGCAGAATGAAACTTGGTCTCTCTGCCTTCCTTTTATGGTCTCCATAATTACCTTAAAACTTTGGGTCAGATCTCTGCTCAGCTCCACAAATATGCATGTTAACCAAGTAAGGAGTGTATGTATTACAAGTTGCCCTAAATTTCCCTAGCCTATCTGAGTCCCCTTCAAGACTGATGACACCAAAATGCAAGTATGGAAGTAATTTCCAGAATTTGCAGGAACACCCAATCGCCAGCGTTTGCAATGTCCAGCTCCAGATACCTGAAGTGATGCCTAGAAGTCTCCAGATGCTGTCTTAAACCTTTAAGTGCCTCAGCTTCCTAGAAAACCAGAGCCTTAAGGACCCGGCCGTGATGAGGTCAGCGCTCCCTCGTGGGAGCAGTTACCCAAAGACAGGAGCTGAAGATCCCCACTCCCAAGGAGTCATTTCGTGGTGGAAATCGAATTGCCCCCTCGAGGCCCGGTAGCTCTCCCAGGACCTCATAGAACCAGTCCTAAGATCTCACCAGACCGCAGCTCACCAAGATTACCTCTGCTGCCAGCTTTGCAGTTTATTGCAGCTGACCTCATGATGTTCCCAGACCTCCCGGGAGGCCTGATACCTGCCCCTCTTGGCTTCGAGGGCGGATCTCAAACTTTCTCAAGCATTTAACCAGAATGTTCCTTGCTTTCCAGGCATCTCCTCCTCTCAGATGTTGGCATGATGATCTTTTCTAGGCTGCAAAAACTGGCTCTTAAGTCACTGACTGTATCTCTCACTCTTGTTGTTTATGGTAATAAACTTCTGCTTATGCTTTTATGCTAGAATTTCACAATTTAAAATATTTACTTTCAAGTTATTATTCTGGCCATGAGTTTTTGAAAGCCTGGTTTGAAACTTGAGAGCTGAGACTTGACTTTTCTGCCTTCCCTGACGTGGAAAGAGAGGCAGGCTTGACGAAAATGTGAGATTAAACACTCACTTCTTCTCTGGAAAGATCAATAGAATGGCTCTAGAGGGTAAAGGCAAGGAAGGATTGCAGACTAGAAGCATTTAAGACCTAGGTGGAGAAAATACTTGCCTACCCCCCAAAATATTCTTAATTCTACTTGTTCTTTGCTCCCCATGGATTCAGTTTGGACTGCTGTGTAACAAAATTAGCACACATTTAGCAGCTTGTACAACACAAATTTTTCAGCCTTTTTATTGGTCAGAAGTCTGTAGCTTAACTGGGTCCTGTCCCCAGCATCCTGCAAATGTGATACTGTCGGAGCTGTGGCCTCATATGAAGCTTGTGACCCTCTCCCAGGTCCACTAATTGATGGGAAATTCAGGTTTTATTGAGGCCACCGTGAGTTAGAGGTCATGATCACACTGTGCCAGTTGCCCTCTCCACAGTGTGGCAGCTTGTTTGTTAAGGCCAATATCTTTATTTCTTCAGATCTGTCCAACTTCTTTTTCTGGTCTCTGGACCCTCATTTAAAGAAATCACCTATTTAGGTCAGACCTGAGCAGGATATTCTCTCTTTTGATGAATTTAAAGGATTTGAATTATATCCTCCACTTCCAAACCCTTTCATGTAACAACCTAATCATGGGAGTGACATTGCGCTATGCTCCCAGGTCCTCCCATACTCCAGACATACAAGCCATACTGGAGAGATGGTGCAGTGTGTGCACATCACAGAGGCAGAGACCTTGAAGGTTGTCCTGGAATTCTGTTTACCTTGTTTTCCTGATGGCGATGGCATTCGTGCTTGGCACGTCACCCTTTTTTCAGCATCTTCCTCGCCTGTGGCTCAGCAGAAGTGGCTGTGTGAGCAAATTCTTCCTTAGAGGACGTCTAAGCAGTGAGCTGCTTTTTTTCTGAAAAACTGTTTTAGAAGAGAATTACAATAGAGAGAGAGAAAGAGAGAGAGTGTGCATTTCCCTGTGCTGGGGACATCTGCCCTGTAGAATAGAGAAGGTGTCATATTTAGCGAAATGCTAGTCCTAGATCTCAAAAGGGGCGAGGGGACCATAGCTATGTGAGTCTAGACATATTAAAGGATAAAGCAGTTTTGCGTGTGACCTTGCCTTACTTCACACAGATGGCAGTACTGGGCTTGTATGTCATTATGTTGTGCCATTTTTTGTTTATTTTCACTGGCACAGCGACCGTGCTGTTGCGTGCACTGTCAGGACGTTAACCAGGACCCACATTTGGAGGTCAAGCTCTTGACCTGATGTAAAGTTCATGACCGAGTCTTAGCAAAATTCCCAGTGGGAACCGTCTGAACTCATGAAGCTCATTCTTAAGAAATGTAAATGTTTTGTCAAATAGTTTTGGATTTTGTCATGGTTTTCAGTGGCTCATGAAATTCATCCAGTATGGCTCTTTTATAACATCCTCTGCTTCACCTGTTTCTGACTAAAATGGTTTGCAGTGGAGTCACACAGAGACACGATACCTCTTAAAGCTGGGAAAACAATACATTTTCCTAGAATTGAGAATAGGAATGAATGAGTTGAACTTTGCATTCCTTCCAGGACCGCAGGCTTTTCTAGAATTATACCCCTGCAAATGCAAAACCGTTCGTGTTCTGAAAGAAATCATAATTGCATCATGATATCCAACTAGAGGCTGTGAAAGAGAAATTGACCAAACATCTGTTTATTTAGCATCAAATACTTAAATGTTGCAAAATATCTCTGTCTACATGTATATCTTTATCTGTCATCAACATAAACTGTCTCAAAGACAAAGCGACACTCGAGTTGCTTTGGTCACAGTTTGGATGACAACTAGTAGAGGTTTTTGGAGCCAAGAAGGTTTCAAGGAAAATAATGACTCTTAATACTCACATGTGGTCTCCCAAACATATTTTTTCCTTTATCTGCAAAGTACATGATCACCGCCAGGACAAGTGCTCTTTGCTGCCAAGGTGAGTTCAGCAAATACAGCTGCTTTGCTCATTCTTCCCTTTGAGATTACACTGGTGTGAAATATAGGAAGGTAACACCTATTAATTCTCCAGCTTTAAAATAGTCAATTACTTAATTCCAAGATTAATATGTTTTCCCTTCTTCAATGGGAAAGAACTTGGACTTTATGTCAGTATGTGGCTGACCTGGCAACAAAATAAATTAACAAGAAATTCCACCTGTATGAGCTATATGTGTTTGTCTTAACTAGAATGGAAGCCTCAACAATACCTAGAATCTGGATCGATCTTTGGACATCTCTTTCCTTGGCCAGACAGAGTTTGCAAACTTTTTACCACTAAGGTTATTCATTTAGACTTTTAAAAGGTTTTAACCTTCCCTCTAATGCCTGTGGAGGGTGGTGGGACAGAATTTTTCAAAATATTACATTATATTATGTCTCTGAATTAAAAATGTTTTCACTGTTATAAAGCAATACATGCTTGAGATCAATTTTTCAACAGTGAGATGAGGAACTAAAATTGTGGTTTCCTATTTCTCAGACTGATCCTCTATCCCACTACTCAGAGACAGCCAAGGTCAATACATTTGGTGTTTTCTTGTAGAAAGAAAGGTCACTCTCTCTTTCTCTCTCTCTCTCTCTCTCTCTCTCTGTCTCTCTCCTCACACACACAAACACAAATAAGATGCATGTGTACAAGTCAGAACTCATTAAATGATTTGTCTCTGTTTATAATTAGTTTAAAATGTTACACCAGTATTAGATGCTATAAAATGCTATAGAACGGCTCGATTTTGTCTTATCCTGTTACAGAATATATATAGTATATATTCATTACATATTCATTATATATTCATATATAGTATATATTCATTACATATACTATATATATTGATATCTATTCATTCAGTACAAAGCTAAATGTCATCTGAGGACATAGTCTTTAGTTTGGGACATTTCAAAGCACAACTTTAAGACCCTAGATATAAATTGGGTGCACAGTTTATGTCTCAACATCTAATTCAGCTTCCCTCTCCATAAATCTTCTTCTCAATATGCCACAATTTCCAAAGGGTGAATTATTTTGTTACTTTGCTAAAGATTTCCAATACATTTCAAACAAACATAATCAAAATTTAGATAAGGCATGGAGAAAAAAATTCAGTGCAATTGTAGAACACCCAGGTTGATTTAGAAAGTGAGTCTTTAAAAAAAAATCAAACATTTTGAGACTCTTATGATGATGAACGGAGGTAAAAATCAAGAGTTTACTTGACATGAAATTGCTGACGATTGTGGTCAACGTCAGTTCCACCCAGAAAAGAAAAACTCTCTCTGTAAAGTTTGAGATGTATGAGTCACATTTCATTTCGGTGATTGTCACTGACAGTCTTAATTTAAGGGGCTATAGTTTTCTTAAGTACAGATTTCATAATTTAGTAAGGAAGTTTTTAGCATTGCCCTAGAGTTCACTAAAATACATATCTGTATTAACATTCTAAAAACAAATAATTTGATCTTTACTCTTGAACTTTCCAATTGTATTTACAGTAACATTTACAATAATAGCCAATGTTTCACCATAAACAAAATAGATTTTCCTATAGAAATGACATGATAACTTAATTTTGGAAGCAATTGACTTCTTTTTGAACATCCAATGACAAAAGCATACAACTTGTATTTTTCAAAACCATTATTAACAAATTGTTTTTGCCAACAATGAAAAATTAAATTGAAACTTTGCATGTGTTCAACAAAACCTGGAATTCAAAATGAGCGCAATTAATTTCGAATTCCAGTTATTTTAATCTAAATAGAAAGCTGTGCTTCTCAGACGGATGTCTGAGCTACTGCTCCCCAAAGCAGTGTCCTCTGCTTGTCTGGAGGCCATTTCAACATGACTGTCCTTCTCCAGCATAGAGGATGGTAGCTTCATGGAAACATGTTGTGGCAGCTAAACATTCGCCATCCACATTTTGAGAAACAGAAATTCATTGCTATTTCAAGAAATACGGCCTTTGTTTTTTTAGTTGATTCTACCCAAAGGGTTTACTACAAAATAAGCAAGTATGACCAGTCAATAAAGTAAATAAATGATGGCAGGTTTATACATATTATTACCAGAGAGTACAGCAGTAGTCGGACTGTACAAAGTGAAGGCATCACTATTTTCTTTTCTTTTTTTTTTTTTTTTTTTGGGTGCCTGGGATCGAACTCAGGGCCTTGTGCTTGGAAGGCAAGCACTCTAACCACTGAGCTAAATCCCCAGCCCCAGTCTCACTATTTTCATTTCATAATATTTTATTTTATTTCTAAAGCTCATTTACTAATACAAGTGCTTAAAAATGAAAACAACTGAAACAGACGATAAACCATTCAGGGTACTAGGGCCACAGATAGAATCCAGAACTGTCCTGGGCAAACTAAATTTCATGGTTAATATATCTGCAGTGGACAACTATTAGTTTGGCTTCTGATTATCTTTTTCTTTTCTTTTAATCATAGTTCCTTAATTTTTTTCCCTCTAGGAACCATACTCTTCCGTTCTGAGCCCCTGTGGTTAAGGTGGTAGCAGCCTTCCTCCATGGCTTCAGAGACAGCCGATTTGATCCTTAACTAGAGTGATTGCTACTTTCAGCAATCAGTGATAGGTGTGTGGCTGGGGGAACTGAAGGAAGGGGACTCTCCCTTCTGGGGGTGCAGATGCCAAGGAAGAGGGAAACACAGAGCTTCTTCAGGTTGGGAAGAGTGTGTCTGAGAATAAAGCCCCAGCAGACACAAGGAGAGTTGAGAGATGGAGGAATCAAAGACCAAGCAACATTTGTTGTATCCCTAAATTCAGCAGTTGCTGTGAGCCAATTTCTTTTGATTATTTCAGTTATATAGTGAATACACTCACCCTCTTTTTAAAAACTAGCCTGGATTGGGTTTTGCAATTCTTAAAACAAAACCAACAGAATATCCAGTCTACTATAAAGCAGCAGGTGGCTCTATTGATGTTGTTCCTACAAAAATAACCAGGTCACGTAGTTGCATATTTAGCACAATACCACCGAATTGTCCTTGTCAGGAGGTGAGAGGGAAACACTCCATGTTTGAGGATGAACTTGTAAGAGAGGTGATAAATTCAGTTATGTAATAGAAGTCTGAGTCACAGGAAAACTAAGTGATAAAATTCACTCTTTCCTTATGGTGATTTTTATTGTAAAAGCACGGCATAGTAATGTTGTGCCATTTGTTTAAAGGGAATATTGGTTATTTTCAAAACATAATTAACATAACAACTAAACATTATCTTCCAAACAAAAAGGAATGTAGTCAGTATCAATGAAAAAAGGTGGAAGATAATTTAGTAGTTTCAATTAAGAGGTGCTGAGACTAGTCGAGGCAGCAAAGAGGTTGCCAGTTCCTCTCTGTCTGAACTACTTGGATGATAAAATAGTGGGTGTGGCTTCTTGAGAATATTCTTTCAGAGGATAAAAACGAAAAGGTGTATGACAATTTCCTCCAAGTGTGACCCCTGCTGTTTAAAAACTTATAGAAAGTAACTTGTATCAGTGACATACTATTAAAAAATTATTCTTTTATTTCTGTAACATCTAAAATGAGGAAATATGGGAAAAGAACATAAATGTTGAGCCCTAGGCCAGAATACTAAAACTCATTTTTAAATTGATGACACAGTAAATATATGGAATATAATGTTAACAGGAATTATGTCCAAAAATAAATCTCATAGATTCTCATGTGAAATTGACATCAATATGTTGCATCCATTTTTGAAAGATGAGACTACAGGTATTTTTTTGTTTTCCTGATTATAATTTTTTATATATATTACATTTTCCACAACAGCAGTAAATACAATTTCTTAAACATTATCTCATGAAGTCCTATTTTTAAATGTCTCTAAGGAAGGCATTTAGTTTTTTCTTTAGAACTCTTCCTGTAAGTCTTATGACATTTCTAATCTTGTGGGAGCCAACAACAAGAAATTCAGAACACTTTTAAATACAAAATGAAAACACAAATTGAGGCTACAACAAGGATATGAGGATTAATCAAGCTAAAAAGGGCTGCTGGGTTACCTTGTCCCTTGCTACTTAAAGTGTGCTTCAGCAGCTAGAATTTCTGGGCTTGCCTGTCACCTGTTAGAAGTGCTGAAATGCTGGTCCCTCCTCAGAACTACTGGGTTAGAATCTGTATTTAAACACACTCTTTGACAAATTGTGTTGCTATGGACAATTTGTCATAGCTAAGTCCTGGAAACAACCCAAATGCCCAACAACTAAGGAATGGCTAAAGAAGATGTGATTTTTCTACACAGTGGAGTACTACTCGGCCATAATAAAGGATAAACTAGAGTCATTTGTAGGTAAATGGATGCACCTTGAGAACATACTCTTAAGTGAAATAAATCAGTCACTTAAGAGTACACGTCAAATTGTTTCTCTGATATAAGAAACCATAAGTGTGCCTAAAGACAAAGAGGCATAATAGATAGTAGGTAAAAGAAAGATAATATTCAAAAGTCAGGAGAACTAGAAGGGGAAAAAGAAGGAAGGGAAAAGGGAAAAAATGGAAAAATGTAAGTAAACCTGCTGTAAATAAGGAAAGGGGGGAATGGAAGGGGGGGGGGGGAGAGGGTGGGGGACCAAGATACATCATGTATAGGTACAAAATAACCGTGATAAATGGGATCATTACATATACAATGTACCAATGCACGTTCTCAGTAAAAAATAAAAATTAAAAAAAGCAAAAAAAAATAAACACAATCTTTAAGTGCTTTGTAAAATAGCACTGGGAGGCTACTGAGGAAGATCTCTGGGCTGTGGGGATTTTAGTTGGCCTATTTGTGCTGCCTGTAGAGGTTCATCGTTCAGGCAGGTCTCGTAAGTCAGATCCATTTCATTTTTTCCATATCTTTTAGTGAAGATAAAAAAAATAAAAAAAGTAATGTTGTTGATCATTTCTAAATTCTCCTGTGTGCTAAAAACGAGTCCTAGTTGAATGTCTACAATTTCAGATAACGCATCCTGGAATGTCACTGGAAAAGGATCTCGAGTGTCAGTTATAGTCTTCTTCCAAAAAGACCTTTTTTTTTCCTTTTTAATTTTATTCCACTAAATAAAGAGCTTCATCCCAAACAAAACTGATTGAAGAATACATTTACTTTCTTTTTTTTTTTTTTTATTATCTATGTTCCACTCAAACTTTTCCTTATGGACTGAGTTTAAACTTCATGTAATTTTCATGTGCCACAAGATATTCTTCCTCTTTTTATTGAATTTCAGTTATTTAAACATACAAAAATGATTCTTTGCTCATGTAGCACACAATAAAAAAGCAGGAAACTAGATTGAACGCATGGGCCACAGTCAACCAGTCTCTATCGTTCCGTTGCTGTGAACGTACATTTACTTTCACGCTACTGGGTTGTGCACGCTCACGGGCTGAAATTCCTGCAATGTCGTTTTCCTGATTTTCTTCGTACAGAAGCCTGCCTTTTTATTGTTTTGCCTTGGTTTGCTTTGTTTCTGCCCCAACCTGAACACAAGGTCAGGTTATATCGGCAGCTGGCATAATAGGTAATTACACCCCTATTTGGCCAAGGATGTGGGTGAAAGAATAAATCAGGGTCTCGATGGCTCAGTTCGTGGCACTCCTGGTTATTAGATGTGTGTCACTGAGCAAAGTTCTGATCAAAGTCGGGGGGAGGCAGTGAGGGGTCACGGAGCAAGCCCACGCCTAATTGCTGGGCTGTACGCTAAAGGAAGTTTGTAATAAAAGGCCATTAACTACTAGCCTTTCCGATCAGTGAAGCAAAAATATGGGGAAATTATGTTTATCAACTGACAATTTAAAAGAAAATCTTCAGTAAAGTATATTTTTCTGCTATCTGCTCCTCAAATCAAAGAAAAAAATAACACAAAACCACAGCACATGCAATCAGTCTAATATTAAATGAGATAGTATTAGCATATCCAAAATTTAGTTTTTGAAGTCATTAAGGGATTATGTATAACTCACGCAATGTATTTTCAATAGTAATTGTGAAAGAAAAATTGCTTTTTATTTCGTTATCTAAAAATCATTTTTATTACAGCGTGTTCACAGTACATGAAGATTACCATGGTAAGGAATTGGTATATATACATAACTTGTCTTAATTCTTTTATTCATCTCTTCACCTCCCTTTCTCTTCCCTCCATCTCTTGGTATTTTTGTATGTATTTTAAAATATACTTATGATAGAAGAAATTAATCCGGTAAGTCAACTTTCACAAATATATTGTCCAAACTGCTTTCCTCTGCTTATCAATCTTCTTACCTCTGTTGCTATCTGCTAATCATGTTATCTTCCCTGGCCCTAAAACTATAGGCAGAAAAATATAGAGAATTTGGTCTGCATTGTATCTATTGTCACAATTATGAGCCTGGAGAACACTTGGTAGCACAGCTCTGAACTCAGTTCTGGTTAGAGCTGTGAGTGGGACAATGCTGGTTCTGGTAGCAACTTGGTGAAATACTGGCTGCTATTCTGCACTTGGACATAAGTGAGTAATTGTCTAAAACATAATGGACTCCTTAGTTAACTATACTAAAGATATTGCCCAAATTATAGCTGTTGTCTCTCACTGTCTCCTAATGAATTAGGTTTCTCATCATAGATTAATAGAATGATAGATTCTCTTCCTCAAAGCTCACACACACCAAGTTTTGTTATCAATTTTGGGCTTCATGTTCTGACCTCCTGAAACTGGTCTGTGAAGTTTTAGGAGTACAGAAACCGTGAATTAACAACCTCAGAGTCAGAGAGGTTGAGACCCACACACGCCGCTTCCCATTCATGTAACTTCATTTTAAAGACTCATTTTTCTTAAAATATTATTCACTTGTAACAAATAAGCAATTTACATTTATTTTATCGAGCTTAGCACTTCCTGTCACCAGAGAATCCTTGGGATGCTTATCATTACCAGCCACTATGGGAAACATCTCGCTTTAGCTGAAATCCCAGTTTGATTTCACAGAGGTGATTTATTACAGGACAATAAAATGATGGCACCAGTCCCCTAAAAACTGAAGCATTGTTTCACAGCGAGGACAGTTTGGTGCAGGAGTATACACAATCAGATGTACAGTGGGAAACGCTTCTTAATTCCTTTCTGCACTTGAAAGATTTTTGTTTGTTTTGAGCACTCACATGGCAGCACATGCTAGTATAGGCCCTGGCAGGTTTTTTTCTGACTTGGAAGTAAGTTCGCATCCCCACCAAGGTAAGGGAGGTAAGGAATTGATGTAGGGTTATCATTAAACACGTGCTTGGCATAACTGCTTCCAATTAAGTTCTTATTAGCAATCAAACAAATTAAGCTTACTGGTACCTCTTCTACTTTCCTTTCATCTTTCCCTGCACCTCTTTTCCAATGTGTGCTTAGAAACCAAAGCACAGAAAGAGAAGAACAAGTAATAAGATGATCTTTCCTTTCCAAAGATACTTTGGTTTTTATAAAGTATTTTATCCATCTCTTTCAAAGGTGCTGTCTACATGTATAACATTTGCATAAATGAATGTATGTCTCCTTTGACCCATAGATGATGTGTTGTGGTTGTTTTAAACTCTAACTCTCTGAGTTTTGCATCTGTGGATTCATTCGACCAATCAAAGATAGAAAATATTCAGAAAAAAATGCATTTGTACCAAACATACACAGTTTTCTCATCATTATTTCCTAAACAATACAGTATAGTAATAATTTACATTGTATTAGATGTTACAAGTAATCTAGAGATGATTTAAAATACATGGGTGGGTTGCGTAGGCTAATGAAAACAGTGCACTGTTTTATAGAAGGGACTTGTGCATCTGCAGATTTTGGTGTTGGGAGGTGTTGGAACCAATTCCTTGTGGATACTGAGGGACAACTGTACAAGTCATAAAAAAAGTAATTATTTTTTCATTGAGGAGAATAATCAGCATTATTAATCTGTGACTATTAGAAACTCATTGCTCAAAACCCACCAAAAGCAATATGAAGTCAGAAGACTATTGGGGCTGTACTGATAAAGGTCATCCTGGTGCTTGGCCAGTTACGAGCTCTATGATTTTGAGCAAGACATTTAAATTTAGAAGGTCTTCCTTCTTTCATACGGAAGATGGAGCTAAACCACACTGCTCCCTGAGGTCAACTGAGGCTTGTGAACAGTGAGTAGGTGCGGCTTAGAACATTAGTTATGATCAATTAATGATAGTCATATCGATTATGGTTATGTTTAGGATTTAGGTAATTTTTTTTATAAGCGTGTTTAACACTTTCTTTGAAAATTTATATGATGGGCTAACCAGTGATCCTACGCATGGCCTTAAAATTTTAAGATTTTAAAAATCATCTTCAAAAATTAGAGATAGGATTTGTGTCTTTTTTGTGGGCTTTCATTTGTTTTACTTTCACATTTTGAAGTTTTCACTATTTGTCAAAACTGTATAAACTGTGAGATATAATTATAAATATATGAATTATAAAACATAAACCATAAAATAACTAGTTCCTGTTTGGGGGCATAGAAGTCTGCTTGTAGACAAATGTGGCAGTGGACATAAAGCTTTTTTTTTTTTTTCTTCTTGCAGAAGTGACTTACAAGCCAGTTATATTTTGGAGAAAATCAAATAGATGAAAAATAATCTCTTGATGTTATTGCAAAAATGCAGGAAAAGGTTACTTTGCATTGAGGGAAAAATTTAAGTTGTGGTATCTCCAAATATGTGCTATTTGCATTTTCTACACCTTTGTGAATGTTTCAAGAACTTTAAATATAACATGATCTCAGTCAATCCATGTCAAATATGCATGTTTATACTTAACACTGTTCAGCAAGGGCACCTTTTCCAGCACTACAGCATTAACTGCTAGTTTAATAAGACATGCATGTCTTTGACATAAATACCCAGCAGGGCAATGAAGTTCTTATGTGCAAAACTGAGAACTCAAAATTGCAGTGTCAGAATAATCTGTTTTAAATAGAAGGTAGTTAGAAAGATACCTCTCTATTTGTGCAAACTGGTGTGTGGGTATTTGATTTTCTTACATACCTACTTGGCATTTCTCGGTATATGTCCCCAATGCTATATCTCTGCACTTAGCAGTGTGCAATAGGTTACATTTTGTTGTTTTATTTGTACACAACGGGGAGTCAGAGTTTGACTTCAGTTTCTGTAAATGAATCCCCACAGAATTTTACTAGAGGGCAACATCTATTTGGCCTTGAAACAACATCAAAGTCAGTATGTTTTATGATAACGTAAAAGAGATGCCTTTATTCTCCAAGATCATATATTCTAAGAATGTCAGTGATAAAGATAAATGACTTATTCTGAATATCTGTTCTCTGGATCCTCTATAAAGTTTTGTAAGAGCTAAAATGAGTCAAAGCAAATTTACAGACATGGTTTTGAGATATCCCAGAGTTGTTTTGTTTTTTTGCTGCCCAAATGAGAACGGTTAATGTATTGATCATATTATTACTCACTCACAGTAGATGGCTATAAGAACCAATCTAATTCTTCGGACAAATGTTAAAATGTCTTTCCACCATGAACTTTCAGTAATAGAAAGAAAGGAAGAGAGCAGGAAAGAAAGAAAAAGGAAGAAAAAAGGGAAGACTAATCTTATTTAAAGACTAACCTATATCACAGCTTCCTGAATGTCCAACAAAAAACACCAGTAGCTGAAAAGCAATTGTTAAAACTCCAAGTAAATGTAGAATAAAAATACTTTTCAATGAAACTTTTCAGAATAATATTTTAGGTTGGTGAGAAATGCAACATTTTTAACTGGTGCATTCAATTACAGATAACTTCACAATTAAAATTTATCTTTGTTCTGAATAAATAATGGCCAAACTTTGCTAATAAAGATTAGGACCCAGGCAATTGGACTCATATTTAAAGAAATATCCACATTCGTCATTAATTAAGTTGAAATTATTACAAACACTTTTTTCCCTCCTTAGTAATGATTAAGAATGGCATGTTGCTCAGAGCTAAGGGATGGAGAGCAGGTATGTTGTCTTACGATTAGAGAGCAAGTCTAGGAGCTAGAATTGGGAGCCTAATTAGAGAATTGTGTAAAGTGCTTTGAAGATGAAAAGAACTATGAAATCCCAAAGAATACCGATATTACCAGTCTCATTCTTAGTTCTGCCACAAACTTGCTGTGTGGTCTCGGGGGCTTGGGGACAGAGAGAATGACTGACTTTGAAAACAAGAAACCAAGAATATATTTTGCCTGTCTGTTTCTTTTAAATATAAATATAACAAGAAAACAAATAGAGAGAAAACCATTTTAGCACTCCAACACAATGTGATGAATTAGGATTTTGTCCACATATGAAAATTCCAGCTACATTTTACTTCTACTTCTTAATTTTTATATATATATATATATATGAGCTGTTCAATTTTTGCCATGGAATATTCTTAAAATTTAGTGTTTCATAGGAATTACCTGATTACTTATTAAAAATACAGATCACTTCTCAAAAATATAGAGTTTATAGCTATTATTCTGATGTAAGTATTTCAAGTACTCCATTCTGAGAAATACTGTGCTAAAGTCACATCTTAAAGTCAGCTGCCGAAAGTAACCACGTGGCCTCAAGTGCAATCTGAATGTTCCAACTTGTCTCTGTCTGCTTGAAGGGCACTTGAGGTTTTAATGCTTGAACAAAGCCATTGTGATGATTAGCTACTGATTTCTAGTCAAACAGTGAAGTAAGTGATTTAAATGAGAACTGTTCCAGAGAAAAGCCTTTTATCTTAAAATTTCCAAACAACTTAAAAAATTAAATGCAACTGTGTAGCTATCTCCGTGAATACATTTTGATGTCCTTTTAGGGAAATTTTCTCTTGATATTGTTTCAATCATGCTGAGTTAGCGGGTCTGATACGCACAGGAGAAAAGAAACTCACTTCAAACTCCAGCCAACTCACCTGCAGATAACTCCCAGCTTTTCAAAGAGGAGCTCCAGAAAGTAATGTGGAGGAAGCAATTTAAGCGGATGCTTTCTTGTGGAAATAAATATTTCAAAGATTATATAGTCTATTCTTGGTGGACCAGTAGCATCTGTGTATAAAGATCATAACTTGTTAG
Source organism: Hystrix cristata (assembly GCA_004026905.1). Taxonomy (NCBI): domain Eukaryota; kingdom Metazoa; phylum Chordata; class Mammalia; order Rodentia; family Hystricidae; genus Hystrix; species Hystrix cristata. The sequence continues at coordinate 4,586 of PVJO010002509.1, read as the reverse complement.
CAAACTGCACCAGATGCACAAGACATTTATCCTCCTGGACTAAAAACTTGCTTTGAAACTACAAGAAAAGATCTACATTTCAGAGGTTGCAAGCTCCTTCGTTTACAGGGCACCTAATGTGGCAGTCGAGAGGTGTGGCGTTCACCAGCAACACAGAATGCAATTTTGCTTTCAGATTTGGTGTTCCGGCGCACCCTGACTAGAGGAATCCAAGTGCGCAGGTTGTAATCTTTCCAAGAACAGTATGTTGGTATCAAAGATTCTTCAGGGAAGCAGGCACTGTGGCAGTACTTCAAGGAGCAGTGCTGCGATGAACTCTTAAATGCAGACTGAAGAAGTGCCCTGCTTGGTTGCTGCAGGCTCTGCTCGTACTTCAGAGATGGATGAATACAAATCACAGAGCACAGACAGACTACAACCCACCAGGCTGCAGAGAGTGAGGGTGGGGAGAAGAGTTAGAGAGTTGATGAGAATATGTACATATTGTAGTGGTTCTTGAAATATATTACATGAAATACGTGATATGATAAACCAAGGTCTCAAGGCTCAAAAAGCTCTCAGTGTTAATTTTCTTGTATGGATGTGTGAGTGTTTGTGTTGTTTATGCACAAGAAACATTTGTGCTTGGAGAGAGAAAGGGAGGAGTGGAATGTTCTGGTGACAAGGTGATGCACACTCTCTCGGGGTGGGTGGCAAGATGTAAATCCACAGTACCCACTAGAGAACTCTTCTTAGTAAGCTTCCTCAAAGCAAAATGAGAATAGTGGCAAAAAGTTTCAAGGACTGCAGCGTAGAGAGCTGGAAGAGGAATTAAACTAAGGAAAACACTGTTTAATAGGAAATGCATTTCCTCATCTCGCAGCTTCTTGGGGACAGATGATAACAACAACAAATAAGGTTATTCTTCCATGGAGAGATTCCAATTTGATAAAGACAGCTTTCCCAAATTCGTGGCAGGAACTGAACCTTTTCAGAAAGCAAACTTGACTGCATATAATCAACTCAAATTACTTTCTTATTCAGTGACTGATTAGCAAAGCCATTCAGAAGACATAAACAACTTTGTATGTCACTTTCTCTTTCTCACCATTTGCTGCTTTCAACCATGACTACATCATCCAGTTCCCTGCAGTTACCTTATTTTGCCTTGTTTCCTGGTGTTTGGTCAGAAGGGGAAGGTAACTAAGGGGTAATAGTTTCACTGGGGCTGTTCTATTCTTGTGCCAACAACATAGCACCAGCCAATGTTTTTTGGTCATTACATTAGCTGCAAATCCCAGGTAAAGACATTCTGTGTGCGAATACATATCTGTGTATCTGCATATGTAGTTGAGGATAAGCCACACTGCATTGTCATCCCGCTAACATGTCCAGGCAAGTGAAAACAAACACTGGTCCAATTCACAAGGGAAAAAATAGAAGTATAACCAAAAAGTCATCTTGTGTTTATGAGTCCCACCTAGTGCCAGTGAGCATGGTTTGTAGCAAACGACTGGATTGTATGGATAGCTAGAATATATCCTATCGCCTCAGGACAACACATTTTGTATTTTAGGAATGTTTTAAAGCTGGAATTTAAGTTCACCGAGTTTGTGTAGAGGGATGTGTTTCCCTAGTGCTCCACTTAGTTTTTTCTGTTTCAGAAATAATGTGTAATTTTATGGAAACATTTTATTGCCAAAGCTGGTCAGACTGTCTCTCTTTTTGAGCTGGACGATTTTTGCAGTTAAAGTGACTGCTGAGTCTGAGACTTGTGTGGTCTCACAGAGCTCCTCCGCTTTATACCTCCAGTTCGTCAGGAGAGCGATGCCTCATTCCCTGGGGAGAGTATACTCACCCTAAGTCAGGTGGGGTCGGGCATGTTTCCATAGTCACAGGCTTAAGTAGAACAGATTAAATAAAATCAAGATTTATTATTTTTCATACATGAGATATCCAGAAGGGATAATGATGTAAATATGAAAGAATCAATCGCCATGTAGACACCAACTGAAAGTTCCAAAAGAGTAAAAAGGAGAAAAACAAAGGTATAAAGGCCCTGGAAAGATACAGAAAGCAGGCAGAAATGCGAAGGGATTCAATCATTGAAAGAAAGAAATCATATCAGGAAATAATCATATTTTTACAAGTTTCCCAGATAGTTATACAGTGCTCTCCAGTAGTCAAGGTGCAACATCTTGGACTCTATCAAAAAGTTCAGTCTTATTAGTTTGAGATGTACAGAGGATAGAATTCAGGACATGCATAAATATTTGGAAATGAAGAGGTGGGGGGAATCCTAAAAAAGAGAAAAACAGACAAGAGGGGATTTAAAATTCTATATTAAAATAGTTAAGAAATCTTTGACTGGCAGTATGCATTCACGAGAAAATGAGTGGAAAGCAACAACAAGAAGCTTGAAGAACTGAGCAGAGACTTTAGCCATTGCTCCCTACCAAAGAGATAGAGTTAGCGTTTCAGACCCACCAAGTTAGACTGCTTTAGTAAACACCTCAGGAATAATATGAGGTCTAATATGAGGAATAATATAAGACAAATGAGGTCTTTGCCTTAAAATTAAGGAATTTACTTTAAAACAAGGGCAAAACCAATACTTGAGCAAAATTAAAATCATCCTTCCATGAGTACATAAAAATCAGTAGAAATTTAATTTTCTGCTAGATCAAAACTCAACACTCTCCTGAGGAACCTGTAGTCTCTACAATTCAGAATTCCTAAAGACTATCATCTACAATTTTAAGTGTAAAATAAAAATTATTAGACATGTGAACAAACTTGAAAATATGATCCATATTTAAGAGAAGAGTCAATCAAAAGAAATAGACTTTAAGAAGACCAGGTTGTTGGAACTGGGATGTAAGGACCACCAAGGAATTAAAGGAAAAGATAGTCATAATAAATGAACTGATGGTGACTCTCAATGGACATGCAAAATATATAAAAAAGAAATTAAGAATTTAAAAGTGGAAATCACAGAATTTGAAATGAAAAATTCATTTGATGGGTTAACATGCCTGAAAAACTAATATAATCTCCAATCTCTTTTTGCCCTGGACAAATTTGCTTCCAGAGTCAATATTCTATGACCAAGTGATTATCTTTGAAATAGAATCTCATTGTTGTTATATCATTGAAATGCTATAGAATCTGACATATTATTCATTGCATCTAAATAGTTTCTTATAACTTTGATCATCTGACATGTCAGCAAAAACTGCATACAATATGAAATTGTATTTTAATTAAAAGAAAAAACAAAATGTTTTTGACTTTCCAAAACATTTAAGAGATGTGGCTTGATAAACACTAACAAAACAGCAGTGATTGCTACAGTCATTTTTGTTACCATTATATTTGTTAATACACACTCAAATATTGTTATGTTTTCTAACAATCACTTACAAGGAAACTTAAATGTATTCCTATATGCAGTAGTTCAATGTACTAAAATTTAGAGAGTGCAAAATCAAACACCATATCAGTGTTATGTTTTGATGGAGTGATAAAACTTCAGCATACGATGAATCAAAGAATATGGGAGGTGACTCATTTTAGTTAAAGGTTTAGAATTAGTCAGGATAGATGCAGTGGAGAATTGAAAACATTGTGTAAACAGTCTTCTTGTATGAAAATATAGGACATTTCTAATTGTGTTTCCTTTCTCTTGTTAAAAAGTATTAATGTCCCCCCCAAATGATGGATAAAGTGTGATCATTAAGAAGCAGAGTATTCTTCATTTTTAAAAAATGTTACACAACTATTTAATTGCAGACATTAGTAACAGAGCAGAATAAAAAATGAAAGAAAACATTTCCTGTCTTAATTATAACATTGATGTAATCTTGATATTGCAATTAAAAACCATGACAATCGTCTCATCTTTTGAACTATAAATGAAGGATTATTCCGAAGAGTGATTATAGAAGATGTAAAACTAATACCATTTGATGTGTTCAGTGTCTCTGAAAACAGAATTAATAATTAAAAAAATGGCCAGGTAGTTAGAAAAATTGAACTATAATTCCAGTTCTATTAATATCTAACTACATCTCTTAGGGCAAGACCCTTAACTTCTTTGAGTGCATCTTCTCTCTCTCTCTCTCTCTCTCTCTCTTTTTTTTTTTAATAAAACGAAACATGAAATTTCAGTAGATCTCAAGTTCCTTTCAATGTTCTGTAACTTTGTAAATTTCCACAAAAAGAAGAATTTTCCAAGAATTATTTCTGGACAAAGTTAGTGTACACTTTCTGTTTGATTTATACAAAAATTTAGTCCAGGAGGGTTGTAGTCACCACAGATTAGGCTCATTTTCTACTCATGTTACTGACTGTCTCTAAATTTCCAAAGCCTGCAGTATAAATATACATCATATATTCAAATCAAATGCTATGAGTCCTCAAGTTGTACAGAATCCAGTCTAAATTCAATGCAAGGAACATGGGTATTTATGCCTCCCTTTTAGGCTTATGTTGTCTCTGTAGAAAAAAGTTTTAATGATAAGGACAGGTAACATATACTAGGTTTAAATGATGTAATTTTGAATAGGAGGATGATAAGGAATGGTTATTAGGTACTGATTAAAAAA